>PPHD01003399.1:0-24148 GCA_002909625.1 Bambusicola thoracicus | reverse complement strand
AAACTAAAACCTGTATTGCATAAAGCCTCAAACCTTTTTTCCCCTTGATCATTGCAGGATCCACCAATACAACACCATCTGAAAGAAAGGAAAATTAAAAAGATTACCAGAGGATAATCAGGCTTAGGAGAGCAGGAAGGGCAGCATGCACACTTATGGACTTACCTACAGGCTCCACGCTCCCTATGTTGTCAATGAAGTCACGNCCCCTTGATCATTGCAGGATCCACCAATACAACACCATCTGAAAGAAAGGAAAATTAAAAAGATTACCAGAGGATAATCAGGCTTAGGAGAGCAGGAAGGGCAGCATGCACACTTATGGACTTACCTACAGGCTCCACGCTCCCTATGTTGTCAATGAAGTCACGTTTTCCCAGGTAGATGGTCAGCTGTAGGGAAAAGATGACCACGGTTGAACTACAAAGTGTTGGTGGTTGTGTGCCTGGGGGGTGGAAGGATGTAGTACGGAGCTGCAAATTCCATACAGAACAGAGCAATCCCATTTTAAGCATGGGGTTTTTTTTCTCCCCACCAAACAATCGACACAGGATCAGAAGGACTATCCACGTGCTTTGAGATAAGAGAAGAGAGGACCTAACATGAAACAGCTCCAAGAAGTAGGACACAAGTACTCACAGATGGGACAGAACTATGGATCTAAATATTTCTGATGCCATCAGATTTATTATCAAACAGTGAATCAGCTTTGTTTCAAGCATTTACCAGCAGGGCTACAACCTGGAAGAATGAGAGGGGAGTTGTCTTTTATGCAAGACTGCGACAAGCTGTCTCACATGAGCTTTGTTTACATTGTCTGCTCACACTTTGCACTAAATATGGATCACAGTCCTTCTCCAGAAAAATGAAAGAGGACAGGAAAGAGGATTGTATTAAGTCTTCATCTTGCCTATGAGTGAAACTCATACCAATTTATACCCATTATTATGGTACTTACAGCTTTGTCACGGGTGCTCTTCTTGAAGATAACTTGTTTTGGAGAGGAGTCAGCATTCTTCCCTGTCTTCTGAGACTCGGGGCAGCTCATGGCCAATGGACAGGTAGGTAACTGTGGATGAATGAACTTCTCCTCCCTCAAGGGATCCTGGGAGAAACGTCAGAGGTGAGGGGTGAAAAAGATAAAAGGATGAGGTAAAAATGTAGGCACAGCAGTGGGGTAATACATTCTACTCCTATGGTATAGTTTAGCAATCTGACTCTTCCACTGGATACTCAAGTTTAGTACAAAGGAGGGCTCCTTATAAGGAAAAAAAAAACCCAAACAACTATTCAAAAACAAAAGCTGCTCAGAAACATTACAGAAGACCAAGGACTTATTTTTCAGTCACTCAAAACATTACTAGGCCAGTAAAAAAAATCTAGAGGGGAAGAGACAGCTCAGCCTTTACAGAGAGGTATGTAGAGAGACCTTCTGTGGAATACACGAGTAGAGATAAAGGTAATCTGATCAAATCAGATACTTCAATTTTCAAAAGATTCACCAAGATTTGTCACCACAGGCTCTACATTGTCACAAGTCAAGAAGACAGGTCAATCTCAGTCAATAACTAGGTAAGATACAGGAAATAAAGAATACAATTTATGTGGATTTTGGCTACTTCCAGGTTTCGGATTTATTTTTCACCATTGCAAGTATACACGAGAGCTCTTTCATCTGTCCTGGAACATCTGCCATTGAACACAGTCTTGGTTGTCCAGGAACACCAGCCATTGAGCATAGTCTTGTGTGAATGCAAAGAAGCCTAGGTAAGGAGTGAAGAGGCTGCTCACAGGTAGAAAACTACCCTGAGATCGTCCAAAAAAAAAAGTTGTCTGTTCTAAGTTGGAGGAGTGCTTCACAAAGCAGAGTGGATGGGTGCAGAAGCAGCATGGCAGTAAGTGCGAAGTATCACACATGAGGAAAACACAACTGTTGTGTGATATGCACAGTTATAGTCATTACCACGTAGGAAGAAAGTCTTGATGTAAGCAGGGAAGTTATGCTCTCGATTGGTTTCCTCATAACAGAGCATGTTATTGATGATATTTTAGAACCCCTGATGCATCCACATCTGGGAGTCAGCATGTTCAGTTTAAGACCCAAAACAGTGGTATACAGACAAGGTGCAACGGGCACAATTTGGAACACGGAAAGTTCCATAAGAATGGGAGAAAACTTCTTTACAGTGAGGGCAACAGCACTGGCACAGGCTGCCCAGAGAGGCGGTGGAGTCTCCTTCTCTGGAGATGCTCAAAACCCACACGGAAGCTTTCCTGTGCAACCTGCTTTAGCAGGAAGATGGGCAAGATGGTCTCCAGTGGCCCCATCCAACCCCTATGATTCTGTGATACACCAGTAATGAATGAGTCAGACCCAATCCAAAATGAGAGCTCAGCCCTAACAGTGTATTTTTCTAAATCAGAACTGAGCACAACCCATTACTTTCCGAGCATCAGTGAATTTGAAACATGAAGGACCTTAAGAATATAATGGTCCAACTACCTGCCCAGAAAGATAGTAAATGTAACCAGAGGTAAGGAATAGCCTGCATCCAAAACACAGACAGATGAAGCAAGATTCTTTCAGAGAGGGAAAAAATAAAGGCATGGGGGAAGGGGCTAGAAGAAACAAAAGGACACAGGAGATATCCAAAAAGACATGTCCAGAAAATGAGTGGTACAAAATGGAGAGGTTATTTTTCACTCTGTCATAAGTAAAAAAAAGTAGCAGCATCAAATTAAGCGAATAGACAGTAAGTTCAAAATAAAATGCAGCATTTACTCCTAAAAGGTACAGCAGAGAAGACTGTACACCACCAATTTTAATAGATCTACAGAGTTAGACACGTCCCCAGGGAAAAGGGCTTTGGCAGATGTTGGGCAGGATGGCCCAGGTGCTGAGGAGCAGCAGCAGGAAAGCACGATGCTACACATGCTCTATTCATACACATCTCCCTTCTGGACACTACTAGAGTCAGAGTGCCTTTGGTCTGATCATATATGGCTGCTTGCAGCTTGCCTCCATTCTGTCTTTCTACTTGCTTTCCCATTTTAAAGCTGTTTCAGGAGAAGAAAGTTTCTACGACCTGTTTGCACACAGCAGGCTGGAGGAAGAGGAAACGCTTTCCTTAAGGCAAGAGGTTACAGACAGACACACGGTTAAGAATTTCTACTTCACAAAATATAAGTAGGTTTTCCAAGTAGCTGTGGTTGAGCAGTCACCTTACTCACACTGTAGACCATAAGAAGAAACCGGCAAATAACATTAAATACCTTGCTGGGTTCCGAACGGCACAGAAGCTACCACAGGGCAAAGGCATGAACTCCTAAGAAGAAAGATGCATTTTCCATGCAGCCATGTCCTGTGCGCCTTCCCATCAACCATGAACCTCCGAGCAAGGGAGGAAGACAATTTGTAGAGGATTTTAAAGCGCGTCTCTAGTTGCGTCCATCCAGGATTCCAAGAATTAATCCCCCTCCAGGAGCAAATGTTGTACCTGGGCTGAGATTCAACTGGAAAGTGGTTATGTCAGCAAGAAAAGCATTACCTAAGACCAGGTCCTCGGTGAACAGGTCTACAATGTCATCCTTGTATGCTTTACAAAGGCAACAGACTTACATAGAACAGGATGGTTACTAAAGGAGCTTTATTCTAAAGCTCTTCTTCTCTCTTCTCCTTCCCAGGGCTTCAAGCATCCAGCCTGATAAGAAGCTAAACATAGAAGAGCTGTTTATTAAAAAGAGAGTTTACAAAGCAAGCCTCTATAAACAGATGCCATTATAAAGGACTGCCAGAACTTAGAGCTACCCGCCACTAAGCTTTTTTTGTTTTATTGCTCCATCAGTACCTCGCTGGCTTGCTGCTTAGAAGCAATGCATTGTTAGCTAGCACACCTCCCATCCCCAATGTACTTAGAAAAAGAGTGAAGCATAACATTTAATAAAACACTTGAACAGAGATTTTAATCCATTTAGCTTTACTGTTTGTGACTGCCCCAAGAACAGCTTTCTTCCCCCCATGATGTTGTAAACAACATCAGGACCAACAACACGTAACTTTTGTTTTGCAACCCGCATAAGCAGCTGTAACTTTCCCCTGGGCTGCATCTGTTACTTTAGTTAGAAAGACCATAGAGACCCTCTCCACTTACCAGCCCAAACTGCCTCCTCTGCAGGCAATCTTGTGCTCACGGGTCAGGTTTGCTTTATGCCAAGTCACTGGTGAATGAATATAGCTGCCCAGGCACACAGATAAATGAACATAGAACCAGTGCTCCTCAGCTCTTTCCCTGTTTTCAGAATACAGAATTCCTGCAACATTTTATTAAATAGGATTTATCTGGGGAGCTCAATCACTGCTTGGCAAACACAAACTCACCTGCCCTACAACGTGGAAATTCATGTGTGCTTGAGGTGCTGTTTGTTGAAGCAAGGAGGAGGCTTCACAAATGAATCCCACCACATTAACACCCTATGTTCAGTCTCACAGGGCAGTAAGAGAAAGCTAGTCTTGTGAAGTGCTTGTGCTGCTGCCACTGGAGGATCATGAGTCCTCCAGGAGAGGAGTGAGCATTCCTCTTACAACCTCTGCTTCTCTGAAGGCCTGAGAGGTGTGGGCACAGATCTTCAGAACAGCCTGGAGGCTGTTTCATAGAAACCAAGGTCCTAAGGAATTTCAATTTCAAATGCTTAAGGTTTTAGCTAGCTAACCATTATCATTGTTTTAGTGTTGAATGTTATTAACCTACTTTGTAACAGCAAAAACAGGCAAAACAAAGCCCTTTGTGCAAGAATCTACGCACATGATGTAGAAAATAGAAGTCTGGTAGTTTAAGTTATAAGAGTACTAAACCCATTCTGATCCTCCCCATCAGGGCCTGCAGAGTTATTATGTTAGCCTAATCTCCCAATAATCTTTCATTATGCTTACTTGCCATTCAGCAATCTGTTTTTCTGCAGCAACCCAAGGTCACCTGGGATCTTGGTAGGTGCCTTTTGAGAAGCACTTTCTGCCACAGCAATAGGCAGGAGAAAATACGGTCTCAAAAAGTGCCTCAAAATGCCTTTTTGCTCTGGTTCCCACGTCCAAGAGCTGCTCACAAAGCTTCCTGTCTTAGCAAAGAGAGAAGAGCAGTCAGTTAAGGCTCGTGGTTGTATATGGAGATTTGTTCATTAACAAAAACAGCTGAAGGCTTTGTTTCATTACTCTGAAGTAGCAACAAGAGCTTTATTCAATAAGGGTTTTGTGTTTTTGGAAACGAGCATTTCTAATCACTGCCTTAAAAATCCAATAAGGTAGCAGTTCAAGTGCCACAGGATGTAAAGCCTTCTGTTCGCAGCAGTGTCTGAAATACAGATGATGATTTCTTTAGTTCAGTAACTTATCCAAAACATCCAACAACAGATCAATCTGTCAGGGACAAGGGCACCTGTTTAACATGGTGAGACCTCCTTCAGTCTCGGGCAGTGCTCCTGAGACAGGGCAAGGCAAGGCTGTATCTGCAGGTCGCCCAGCTTGCTGCTGAGAGCATTATCCTCTTTCCCCCTCTACACCAAATCCCACCGTGCAGCTGAACCCAAACCTACAATCCACAAGGAAAACAAAACAAAGACGTTCCCAGTTCCCACCCTTGGCTCAATCAGAACAAAATCTCACACACGAACAGAGACCTCAATGAATCGGAACAGTGTGGGGTTTTAAAAGCAGAACATGGGTTTATTTACAATCAAGTTCTTATGGGCAGCTGAATAAATAAAAAGTTTGCCTGGCATACTCTAGTTCCCTCTACAGAAGGTGCCTGAACAAAAGGCTGGGTTAGAGAGATGCTTGTTAAGAGCAGCTGCCCCCCAACCCAGCCCCTCCAAACAACACGCTTCCTTAGTAAAACACAGTCAGGAAAGATGAAAATAAAGTGCAAATAAAAAGGCAATATGACGCTGGTGGCTTGTCTAGAGGTCCAGATGATGTGGAAAGGTTTGGCTGGATGCAACTGTACCAGGTAGATTGCAGCCAGCCACACTGTGGTTTTGGATGCGTAAATGGGGACAGGAAGATACTGCTCCACAGCACAGAGAGGGCTTCAGCACACAGGAATATTGCGGTCTGCTGAAGAAGGAGGCCAGTGGCCTGGCATGGCCAGCACCAACAGAATGCATTTGGGATTGAACGCCACTGACCCTGTGTTCTACTGACAGCCTCCAGCAGAGGACGGATGAACCAAAAAGAGGACCAAGCATCTATGTTCAGGTACTGAAGTCACAGTACGACTACATTCCTCATCGCAGCAGCACAGCAGAAATTGAACTTCTCCCTCCTCAAGCCCAGTAACCAAATTGCCTGTGGAGTAAAAAAGATTAAAAGTCTCCTATTTTGTGATACCCCAACTGGTGAAGGGCGTTTTAACAAAAAGGTGCAGAAGTCCCGAAGAATGGCCAGTGTCCATTCAAAACTGATACAAGGACTTTGCATGACAGCACTGGAGAACCTGTGTCAGGATCAGAGCAGCTCTGCACTGAGTTGGTAACTCAGCAGCAGAGCTGCCAGAGCCATTGGAAACTATCTACAAAAGCTTTTCCAGCACTTCAGACTGCCCAGGACCTGTCCATGTTTCGGGACCTTCTCACTCCACACCTAAACTAGGCCACAAGAACAGAACACAGGAGACAGAGCGCGCATTAAGTCAGCATACACTGTAACTTCTTTCCAACATTTCCAACTCAGAAGTGCTGTAGATACATTTGTGTGATAGGGTATTTGGCACAGCTGCCTGGTGAGGAATCCCGCTAGTATCTTCAGCTCCATTGGTGCACAGATACTGCATGTAAAGGCATGACTAAGTAGCATTCACCATCCAGAACAGCTAATCCCTTGCTGAGTCTGAGTGCCACAGCGTGGTTACGGCCATAAGAAGTCTCTGACTCAGGTTCTTTCTCCATTGCTTTAGAACTTTCCTCCGGAAAGCGAAGCCCACACACTTGTTAATATTCCCACTCAGGATGGATCTGGGCCGGGGTCTCCATCCTGTTCAGCCACGGACCAGCACCACCACACGCAGAGGCACGGGAGCTCTGCCTCTCACCCTCCATCCAGTCAGAACTCAGACCACAGGACAGCCTTGTTTCCTTTGTCCACACTGATCACATGGGCACCCGCTGGGGACCACGCGACTGCATTGATAGGAGAACTGAAACGGAAGCCAGGTGTAAGTTTAAAGGAAAAAAAGCTAAATTCCACAACAGCATTTAATAAGAAAATGAAATAATACAGTATCCTGACTACGACAGAACAAGCACTTTCATTCTCAGATCTCAGGAGAGTCCTGCTTTTGATAAGCCTAAGAGGGATACTCTTTCTTCAGAATATATTAGATACATTTTATTAGAATCATATGTCAGCTTAGGGACAATAATAAACACAGCCTTTGGTCAATCTAGAAAGCAATGCCACGAATACACAAAGAATCTGCGTATTAAAATTCTCACACACCAACACAAACAGTAAAGCTCTGTGACCACAAATCTTTCTCATCTATATTCACAAGACAGATCCTGCTTCAGACGGAATGGGCAGCTTTCCCTCACCTGTGATGCTTGGCAAGAGTTCTCTCCAACTTCCCAGTGAGTACATTCCAAACGTAGAGGGCACCATCAGCTGAACCAGCAGCCACATAGTTACCATCAGGACTATGAGATCAGAGAGGGAGTTGAAGGCACAGAACAAATTTTCTTCACACCAGCAATTTATCAACACATCATCATTCCACGTACAGCTTCCTAAGCAAGCAACTTGGTATTACATCATTTAAAAAAAATGTGCGTAACCATTGATTAGCACTAACAAGCAAATGAATTCATAAATCAGAAAGCTTTCAAGACAGTTCATCAACATCTACAGGTGCACTGTCTTGACCAAGAGGCAACTGTGGACAAACCACAAACTCTGCCCCAAGTTTTTCCAGCTGCAAATGGAGACTGCACAGCCAAGCATCATGAATCACTCACTTGGGGGATAAGATTTAATCAGAGGATATCTTCCCTGTATCTGATCTTACCTGAACACAACTCTTGTCCAGTCAGAGCCACATTTGAATCCCTGGGCACTGAAAAGATAGAATCAGATAATTGTAACTTCA
Organism: Bambusicola thoracicus; assembly: GCA_002909625.1. Lineage (NCBI taxonomy): Eukaryota > Metazoa > Chordata > Aves > Galliformes > Phasianidae > Bambusicola > Bambusicola thoracicus. Next base: position 16,016 of record PPHD01003399.1, on the reverse strand, counting down.
TTTATCAGAAGATGGGTCTCAAGATTCCTCATAAAGAGCACAGTGAAGGCTCTGGATGGCTCAGAATAAACTCCAGTACCCCTTTATCACAATTTGTTTCTCATACACCACCCCTAAGACACATCTGAAGTAGCCCTTTCCCTTCGGCCAAGGACTTCTAAACCAATCTACCACTTTTAGAGAAGCAAATGAAAAGATTTGCCGTAACAGATTTTTGCTGTTAGACTGTAGAGAAACTTGCTACTCAACTGAAAAAACTTAGGTGACTGCTTTCTCCATGGAGACACTGAAAGAAGTCTAGCACCAGCAAGCCTGGCTTCTGAAATTCATAGTGTTCTTGTGGAGGGCACACTCACCTGAATGTTTGCTTGACAGCACCAACCCGCAGATCAATGATCTTCAGTAGATCATCACGGGAACAGGTCAAAAGCTCTGTTCGCTCCGAGTTCAAGTCCAGAGCTGTGATCCTCCCAAGCAGCTCCAGTTCTTTTACTATGCTTTCAGTCCTAGGAAAAGATGGGAAGGAGGTAAGGGGAAAAAAAAGATTCCGCTTAGTGGAAAACATGACCAGCCAACAGTCAGACACTACCTTACTCCCAACCCTATCCTCTGGAAAGCTAAATAATGTCTAGAAAGCAGGCTAATGACCAATGCTAAATACTTACAACGAAACAGACTGCCTTTTCAGGAAAAAAAAAAAAACACCAATCCAAAAACACATACAAAGCCCCAAGCCCTCCCCCCTCAACCAACAGTAGTAAAAGCAGTAATAAAAGGAACTTTCACTTTCATCAGCTCTCTGAGACTTAGAACAGTCTCTCCAGCTTCTACACTGAGGAAGAAAATCAGCCCGGAGTTCAGAATTACTTGGACAACAGCTCTATAATCATCCCTACTGTGTGCAAGGCCTCCCACAGGTTTTACCTGATATCCCAGAAACGGATTTTCTTATCAAAATGTCCACTCATTACACATTGCTCAGTGCATACAATGTCATTGCAGCTAGATCCTGCAAACACTGTTTTTATACCTAAAGAAAGGATAAGTCAGTGGTGAGGCACGGAATTCTATACAAGCTGATGAAAAGGGAATCAGAAAATAATCACTATGCCATACACCCTGAACAGTGCAGCTGCACAGAGCTGTGCCCATGGAGTGCCACAGGGCAAACTGTCTTAGTATAATCCCGAATTAAGTCTTTAACCTCTTTGCCCTTCTCAATCTCCTTTGCTAGATCTAATATCTCTTTAAACGTTCCTAGGACAGCTGCTTTACTTCCTATTTAGTCAGCTATAATTTGCCGCTGCTAAACATGAAACTGCCAACATGACCTATGTTCATGGCTCAGGTATCAAAGCTATCCCGATTTTTCTCTCAGTGCAAGCGGGCTTAAGAGCCATCAGTAGAAGAGCAGACCAAGAAAAACATTTATCCCAAAGAATCTGAGCATCTCTTTCATTCCCAATGTTGAAATCTGGCACATTTCCAAGACAATTCCATCTACCTCCAGGTTAAAAACACTCTGAGCTGGCTCCGAGCTTTTAGTGGAAGACAGAAATACCCACGGCAAGGGCTGATAAACAAAGAAAGCTCAAGGAACGCAGCAGCTGTCAATGTAATAGCATTAACACTGCTTCCTGCATACATGATTTCTTATTCTTATTTCAGGTAACAAACAGAAGGAATCTGATTACTTGAACAACAACAGAAAATAGCACCGCTGCCGGTTTTTGCTTTTTAAGACTAGCAAGATCTGTCTTATGTAAGGCTCCCATTTACACCCACTAGGAGCACAGAACATGCTTGAAAGAAGCGAAGCTTCCTTACAAACTTTGCTGCGGAGGTCCCAGAGCTTGAGGGTCCGGTCATGGCTCCCCGAAACGATGCGTGCGTTGTCCAGCAGGAACTTGGCAGACAGAACCTTACCACTGTGACCTGTCAAAGTGTGCTGAGGAGAGGAGATTCACCTTGGCAAAGTGCACAGTTCCATTTGATTCTTTTAGTCATAGCTTACTGGTTCTATTCAACAACTTCACAAAGAATCTTAATAGATAATTTGCACGTCTACAGCCTTGCTTGAATTTTCTTCCCTCCCCTCCCCATCTATGACATTTAAACAGTGATCATCACTGTGTTGGAGTTTTCAGTACAACTGAGCTCAGCCTGAAGCCCTGAGAGATGGGTCACCTTTGGCTGCAGGCTACCAGGAAACCTGTGAGCTCTCCTATTCCAGCATGCCCACACTTCAGGGGTAGATGGCAACTGCACCACAGCCTTGAAGGAGAAACGAGCAGAGGGAAAGCATGCTGAAAATGGTTTTTTTAACAAGCTTCTCTCAAGGATATAGCAGGATCTGTCTTGTCTCAACTCCTGTTATACCCTCAAGCTGTGAAAGCTGAGGCAACCAAAGGTTTCAGAAACACTCCCTACAGCAGATTCCATAACTGCTTGTTTTCATCCAGAGCAGAGGAGGGCTCAGGGGGGCTGAGGAACATTAACTGCATTCACTTCCAACTGCTGAATATTTACACGTCAAATCACAAAACAAATGAGTGACTGAAGCAAGAACTGTGGGGGGAAAAGAAAGCCACAGGAGAAATGTCTGGTTTATAGCTTCTGTTGTTGTTGCTTTAAAAACCAAGGAAGTATACTGCAACTTTCCTGAATTAGACCTGATTTCTCCATGTTGACAACTACCCGGTGAATGATGATGCGACTGCAGGTTATACCTGACGTGTGAAATGTCGGGAGATTCAAAACATATAAATAGCATCTTCCTAAAAACACCGATGAGAAGTGTCAATAGGAATGATAATAAACTTTATAGAAAGCTGATACGAGACTGTTTTTTTTCCTCCACAGGTAAATCCCTCCTTAAACCTCATATAAACTGTTGGATAAGAACTTGAGTACAAAGGAAGTGGAAAGAAGGGAGGGATCTTCTGAAAGACAGAGAATAACTTCACAAGTCCTTCAGTTTGCTGCCTTTAGCAGCAAGGTCTAAGATTCCTTTTCAAGAATGTTACCTCTGACTTAAACAAACCCCCAAAAAACAACAAACCCACCCTTTGCTGCAAGCCCTTCTTCAGCTGTCTTCTCTGTAGATGGAGGCTAAAGCATTAAAGTGGTTCTTCATGAACCATAAGAAGCTTTAAAGTTTCCACAGAGAGGGATGCAAAGTTGTGTGTTACAAAGATGTGGTAATTGGAGTTTCTGCAAGGCTGTGCAGAGACCAATATTAGACTTTAGGTTTTGCTGCAAAGATTCTTTAATTTAAGAGAAACAAACATCTGTTTAATAACAGGAATTGCTGAGCGTCTGTAAATGCACAGTTATAAAGATCACACCGCCTCTATTAGACACAAAGCTGAAAATGAAAGACAAAGCTATCCCAAGCATCAGGAGACTCACCCGCAATCGATTGTCATCAACCGTCCAGATTCTGCTGGCAAAGTCATTTGAGGCTGCTAAGAGGTAAGAACCCTGTAAACACAAGTTTAGTTTAAAACCACTTCTGCTAGTCAATATGAAAATTAAGCTCAAATAACTTCCAATTAGTGATTAGAGGCGTATTAGTGCTATCATGCCAAGGGAAAACAACAGGATATAAAAACCTAAAACCAGGGAGTGTATAACAGCATGGAAAGCCAGTGTGACAGCTTTCAAAAAGGCCATGGCCTTTTCTTCTCAGCAAAAGGTGACAGTGATTGGTGGAATCATGACTACAGATAAAAGGAATAACGATAGCCAGACAGCAAAGTACCTCCTTCCTTCCCCTTCTGCCCACCACTACTGCAGTGAGGATCTGAACTCTAGTTTGCCCTCATCTATTCCTTTCACCTTCATTTTGCACAATGAAAAAGCCCTGCATCATCTATCCTAAGTTCCTCACAGTGGAACTGGCTCGATTCTTGCAATTTTCATTACATTTCTAATGTTTCAAAGTAAGATTCCAAGATTCTAAATCTGTTCAAGGACAGGTAGATGGGTTTGTTCATGACTGTAGGCTTAGTACTTTTCCAAGTCATCCACAACAGGGAGAGATCCATCCCTAAAGACCCGTGCAACTCAAAGACTTCCCTGAAGCCAAAGAAGAGTCCCTGAGGCTCACTGGCATCTCACCTCAGGCAGCTGTCACCTCAAGCATGTTCATCTGGACATACATAACCTGAGCACTACTTTATCCTGCAGATTAACAACCCCTGCAAATCTCATGAGCTGGTTGACATCCAAAGGGACGATGGCTTTGGATGTGTGTATCAGTAAAGTTCAGCATGCAGAATCAGCGAGTGGAAAAAATTACTTCAGCTTTGGTCTTACTCTGCAGTAAAACACCAGTTATGGAAGAGGTCTCAGCAGAAAAGTCAGATCATACGCCCAAATATAACAAGCCAAAACCCCAACTCCTTTAAGCAGGTCTGTGGGATGTTGATCACAGTCATGTCTCCAATACTTCAGGTTAACATGAACTGAACACATCACGTGCTGTCAGCAAGCACTCCCACAGTCACACCATTGCTGTGCCATGACTGAGGAGAAACTGCTGGGAGAAGAGGCCATAGAAGAGCAAGTCTTGGGACAATCAGACCTTTTACTATTCATCACAGACCTCAAACAAAGCACTCATGAAAATAAAAGCTTCACAGAAATAAAGCCCCAGTGTATTTTCTTCTTTTGTGCTGCTGTGTCAGCTTTAGTGGGAAGCTGAAGATTAATGTCTCATATTAGACAAAGCCTGATGCATTTTAGTTTCATCATAATAGCTCATAGTAGCCAACGTCTGAACTGCTTATAATCTGAACTGCAAAGCCAAGATGAGAATTACACTGACTGTAGCTTTTGTACATTTTTTAACCATTTGCAGTTACTCTCCTAAGCATTAACTCCTATCTTAGGTAACTTCTCCAAGCATCAGAATGGAAAGCGATAGCAGAGCATAACATAAATCAATTAGCTTATTCCCAATTACAAACAGTGGATATCGCACAGATACTCACAGCACTATCAAACTCTATGCTTGTAATCCCAGCATTACTACCAGAGAGGGAACCTTTGGGCTCACACCTATCTGCACAGAGAAAGACGAACAAAACTTAAGCAATGGATTAGAACAGAAGCTGACACAAAGTGAACTATAATATGAGTTTATCTAATACCACACACTATCCCAAAGCAAAAAGATTTACCTCCCAAGACTTCCCAGAGCTTAACCCTGCGGTCCATGCCTCCTGTCGCCAGTAACCGGGAGCCAGGGCTGAACTGCACCGCGTTCACCTCCCCGTCATGTGCATCCTGGGGAGCAGAAGAAACAGAACAGCTACCCGAAATGCACAGATCCAAAAAGCAGCGATCAGAAAGCAACAGAGCTTCAAGGTCTGCACCACAGCTGCAGCTTTTTCAGCAGTATATAGGAAACGAAGTCAGAGGCTGACTCTCTGCTGTGGCTGATTGTGTACAAACAGAGCAAAAATGCTGATCCTTATCTAAAAAGCCCAAAGGCATATGAAGGAGAACACCAGCAAGGACTCAATAGCGACAGCATACTACCAAGAACTTGACAAAGCTTACACAGACTGAACTTACAAAGCAAAGACTTTTATTTTAAGTTATACCAGAATAAAGTAAGGAAAGGACAGAAAACATTAAGAGGTGACATACTGCAGAAGAAAATCAACCTTTTATTTCTCCATCTAGAGCCAGCAGTGGAACATAATCCAATCAGCCTGACACGAGTCAGGCTTGGCCTTGGAAAGCCTGCTTGGAAACAGCATAACAAATAAAGTGTGTTCATTTACTGTATCAGTGATAATGCAGCTTCATACTGGCAGATAAGTGCTAACAGCACAGCTGCAGCTTGGAACAGCCCTCCTCCCACTGAAAGCTTGGGTTTATGCCATAGTTCCTATTAGCAGGCTCAGCAACACCTCTGCTTTTGCACAGAATAATTTTTGAAGGTTGAGTTGCCTGCTTAATTGTGATTCTTAACCTTTAAAAATCTATGAGGATTTTAGTATTAAAATCTATTTTTTCCTGTCAATTTTACAGCTTTACACTACTTGCCCATTATTTCCTACAGTAAACAGTATCATGTCTTTTAACTCATCTGCTGCATTCTTTTCCTCTCCCTTGCACCCCACCCAAGAATTATCACCAAGTGCTCTTTTGAAATCAGTTTTTAGGGAGATGTTTTTCTGCTAGAACTTGTTGTTTGAGCTTGGTCTGTCAGCTCATACTTAGAGGTCATCACACTTCAAGTCTGGTCTTCCTGCAAGTGCTGAAGAAACACTCTAAATGAAGCCAGCCAAAATCCTTGCCCAGCAGCTAGGTCCCACTGTGCTGGCTCCTCCCATTCCAGCTTTTTCTACAAAGAGAGGTATGGATCACTGTTTGGAGTAACAACCTCCCAGCATCTGCCAAGCTCCTGGCACGGAGTCCTTGCATTCATTTGAGGAATGCTTTGCACTGCTCCACTGAACCCAGACATGCGTGAGGCTCCACCATGGCTCCAAACACAGAAGGTGAAATACAACACAGATCATCTCCAGAAGGCACATATAAGCTCCCACACAAGAAGCAGGGAGTTCTTCCTTCCAACATTACACTGGTAACCAAGCATCACCTCCACTCAGTCACTGTGATAGGCTTGCTACTGCAACTGTTCCTACTGCAGCGAGGTGGGAATCGGAATAGTGCAGCATTCTCTGTGTTTCTAAGATTAAGGGTCAGCAGAGCTTACTCTGGTATGTCCCCTGCGTGGGGCTGATTGGCTATGCCACTCAAAGAAGTTCAGATGACATCAGAGGAAATTCATAGATGGATGAAACAGGTGGCTCTTGAGCACCTCATTCATACATAGCTTTGCAACGTCCTAGATATTAAAGTGTTAATCATAAGTAATTTTGTCAGTCAACTGGACTTGCTGTATATAGCCAGAGGTGGAAGGAGGCTTTTACCACGTACTGTTGCCACAAACACCTCCTGATAAGTGTCCTATTCAAGCCAGCTCCAGATTGACACTTAGGCTGTGACCCCATTCTCAGCTTCAGTAATGTAACTACTCTTCCTCCATCCCATGACCTTTATTAGAGACAGTAACAGGGCAGACCAGGAACACACAAGCCTCCATGCTACAGTAACTCCCTATATGACCCCCTTCTCTTCTGGACGAAAATAATCGCTTTGTATCCATGGAGAAAGCACTTGATGGACTGCCTGAGAAAGTTCATGAGGAGCCTCCAAACAGTTGCTCTGTGAAACAATTTACCAGGCTATCTTTCAGAAGGCAATGCCCAGCTCAGAAGTTTAAGTTCAGCCTTGCGAGGCGAAAGCAACACATAGAGGAGGTCTCAGCTTGAAAACTTTAGATCACGCACAACCAATGAAAGCATACCACTACCATGAGCTCCTCTCAACCAGTTCTGTTGGATGACATTCAGCACCAAAACCCCCTTCACTGTGGGGAGCTGGCACTGAATTAGTCCCAAACTGTCAGCAATCTCTTTCTCAGTCATAGCTCTACTATGGCATGACAGAACAAGGACTGCTGGGAGCCAAAAAGGTAATGGTGTGCAATTTCCCAGTGCCATCAGACCTTTTACTAAGTGTCATCATCGACCTCAGCAAAACAGACATCAAACACATGTAGAACAGAACCACATTTGGGAGAACACTGGCTTTGAAAAGCACTTGGGCTAAATATTAAATAGGATGAATCATGCTGCCAAGAATTTCTTCTTGTTTGGCAAAGTTAATGGCAGTGGTTTCAAAAGACCAGCATCCAAAATGCAGATAGGATTTGCTTCCTCCAAAGATACTAAAAGGGATGGTAAAAATGGTAATTTCTTCCATACTTACAAAGACACATATGGCAGTAGTGGGCACTCTCACTTCTTTACTGGCACCTGGATGTGGCTCTGCATTATCCTGGGGAGCAGGGAACGAGGACAAAGAACGCCTCCTGATACGAAACAGAGTAAGAAGATTTTACAAACAGAAAGGAATGCTTTCTCCTGAGTCCATCCAGATCTGTACCTGCCACTTAACTACACTGTACAGTGATAAAACAATTGGGTTTTTACTTCCTTTTATCCAGTCTTTCAAAAATGACATTTATTGTACAGTACTACATCACTTACGGCTTTAGATATCTCATAGTATGCCAGATATTTTACCAGATCTGATTACTGACCTCATTTTGAAATAGTCATCTTTTTCTATTAGGAAATAAACATGGCAGTGATTGCAGCTGAGTTTAGCAGGAGAGACTGCAACTCATCATTCTGTCTAGGGAGACTGAGCACCACTGCAGCATTACACTCCAGGCAGCAAAACGCTCCATTTCAAAGCTCAAGCAGCACCATTTAAGCAAAGATCATCCTCCTAATGTAGGACTTGACTTACAAAGGCTGGCTCTACTCTTGATACCAAGCACAAAGCCTAGAGGTTTATTTTAAAATAGCTCTAATAAAGGAACTGAATGCAGTGGAAAGTAAGAAAAACACCCATGTATCCTCCCCAAAAAGAGGAGTTTATTGTATCTCCAACCATAGATAATTCCTAGCCTATTGATTGATAATATTGATATTATTGATAACTGACATCTAATCAGGATATTGATATTGATAACTGTCATCTAATCAGGATAATGCAGCTTGGCTCCATGTTAACTCAATGGAATACATTTACATGCTGGACTAAGAGGGATAATGTTTTCACCTGGCAGCATCGGAAGACTGATGTCCCAAAAGGGGAGACTCAGACAGACTGGAGGAAAAGGTCAGAGGTCAGCACACGGCAAGATGGAAGAAACAGGAAGTTGAGGAGAACAAAAAAAGAAAAAAAAAGGCAGAAGCTAGAAGAAAGGCTGAAAATATTTCTTTGTATTCCTTGCATCACCAAGATTTTTTTGTATGCACTGAAACCAATACAAAAAACAAAGAGGAGCAAGTGTTCTAACCTACCCAAAGATATTAGTGATAGAGTCCAGAAGGCCTCCAGCTGGCTGGGAGAGTCGCTTACTGAAGGAGGGGAGGACAGATTTAAATCTCGTGAAGAGCTTCTCCAAATAAAGATCAACATAAACACAGTTCATAGCAGCAAGTTTCTGGAAAGACTCCCTCCCCACAGACCCAGTCCCAAGGCAGAAAATCCCAAAGGCAGGCAGCAGTACAAAAGTCACCAGTAACTACAGCCCAGAGCATGACTTGTGAGTGAAGCTTCTTCATTTTCACCTCAACGTCCGCCCCATGAATGACTGTGTCCAGACATAACAATTGATCAAGTCAATAAAATTATCTGTGCTCTCATCATTACCTCTTACTTTTCACTCACTGCTGCTTTAGAGGAAAAAAATGCATTTAATCCAGGTGAAGATCTTTCCAGTATTTAATAGAATTCCAAAGCCCAGCTACTTGTAAAGCCATGTTGGTGTCTTATATGAATACAGTTGGCACCGCAGTACTTATCTTATAGTCTATTTTTGTTCTTAAACCTTATTTTTTTTAACATTACAGATACTTAGATGCTAGTTTTGCTTGGTTAAAACAACAAAGGAAAAACATAGCTAGAACACAGTGACAGAGAGCACAGTATGTAATGAGTTCCCTACTGCTGTGGTGGAAGCACGGAGCCGCATTCCAGATAAAGAAGAGTGAAAACCAAAAGCAATATTCCAACAACACTGTTCCTTTAATTGTTCTAAATCTCTTATACCCCTTGTTCTTCCCCAAGGATATGGAAACAAAGATGTCTCACACTACAAACCTGGGTGTTCGGCTGACAGCTCGCACTGGAGATGTCTCCTCAGCTGTATCAGAGGTTTCATCTGCAAGCACTTCAATGTCATCATCCCTGCTGAAGTGAGAGAACAGAACACACCTCATTTTCAGCCAACAGAACCTTCAGGAGAGAGCACCTCCTGAAGTACTTGAACAGAAGGGATGATACTGCTCTAGGATCCACCAGTGCCTGACCCCAGCCCCACTTAGCTTCACTGAGCTGCAGTGTCACAAAAGCAGATGAAGGTAACATAAACGCTATCTGGCTGTCCCTGCCAGAGACACTATTATCAGCAATGCAGGAAAACAATTATGTGCAATATCTACATTTAAATTTTCTCTTTTAAACTGCCAGTTATACTCTTCTGCGACAATTCTTTTCTTTCACACTGATGTTGATAGCACCCTTTCCAGATTCTCTTTACTACAGCATTACATTTCAGCTTGCAGCCCACTCTACACTACAACTACCCGCAAGGGTTTGAACTTTGTCTCTTCATCCACAAAATCGGATTTGATACCTTCTATATTGTTTGAACTTCAAGTGCTGCTCCAGTAAGCACAAGGGATGTTTTGGGCCTCTTTGTTACATCCACATGCTAGTGTATAACTGAACGTAATGGTGAGGTTGCAATATAAATGCCATAAAAATGAACCAGCTAAGACGTTCAGCACATGCTGACCAGTAAGCATGGGCTCTGATAGTCCAGCAGTCCTCCTTCAAAGCACTGCTGATTTTGCAAGACAAGCTATTTTTATACACAGCGTCAACTTGATGACAAATGACTAATCAGGGTGCTAAAACCCAGCATTTAAGTGCAAACCAATGTCTGCCATCAGGCAAGACAATCTCAGCTGCAAAAGAGCCAAAGAGGAGAGGTTTTGTTTTAACTCCTCAGCAGCTCAAAGCAAAGGATTTATGAAATATTGAGACCATCATCACCACCACAACTGGAAGTAAAGTACTCAGACTGTTGAACCACAGCTACCTCTGAGCTCAGCTCTGAAATAGGAAGGTCTCACTATGGGAAATAGAATTAACTTTGCAGAGAAAGCAGCTAAAGGCATGTGCATTTCCTCTCTCCATGCAACACTATTTAGTGGAGAATGTAATACTTAAGTTGTGTGCGTGTTTACATCAAATAATGACTGCGGTACTGGCCACTGCTCTGGGACACAATGTTAGTGATAGAGGGACCCGCTAAGGGAATGGATGCATTTAAACATTTCTGGAAAAGCTGCAAACCAAACAGTGCTATCTTAGCTGTACTGCTGATTACAGTTTCAAATTTCCCTCCAATTACTGCAAGCTCTCTCATATTCCCTACATACATGCTCTTCCTACCCTAGATTTTTGCCTGAGCCCTCTTCCATTGCTTCTATCATATGCAAGGACAAGCAGCACAGAGCTCTAAGGTGATTCCTATATGCAGCAAAGGGCATATATCAAGAAGCCTGCACAATGCTTTGGCACTGAGTTCTGAAGACTGTCTCAGTTGTAACCAATGGCAGTGCCCCGAGTAGTTTTGCTAGATCTGACTAACCTAAGTGCTAATAACCTCATCAATCTGGCACAAAACACACATTACGAGCTGCACACTTCAGTCAGCTGATGAAAGACCATCCAGGAATAAGCAGTGAATGGTGGTAAATAAGCACATGCTGCTGGCTGATGCAAAGGACAAGAGACTCAAGATGAGTCAGGAGAAGTCAGTCCACATTTTTCTGAATTGTTTTCTGCAGTAGAAATTTACTACAGTATGGAGGAACTCCATACATTAAGACTGCTTACGGTTCAACAGGCAGGGGTTCTTTGGCAGCTTCTGCTAGCTCCTTCTGCAGCCTTGCTTGTCGCCTCCTAAGAAAAGAAAAACACGATTACTGAAAAACAACAACAAACAGCCTTCCTTAATCTTATTTCAAAAGATCATCATGAGCAGGTTTGATGGATTTCATAATAATAAAAAAAAAATCACAAGTCACACCACTGGCACTCTTACAGCACGCCTTCAGCACATCAGCCCTTTGTGGCCCATAGGAATGCAGATTTGCTCAGAGCAAATACTTGCAAGAGCTTAAAAAGTGATGTTAATAATGATAATGCAAAAGCACCACATACTATATGGTTTGTCTCATAGGCCTTAGCCTTCAAATATTATCAGATGAAAAGTAAACAGAAGCAATTCAGAAGAAAAATTATTTGCTCTTACACAGTTTAGTCTCACAGCATCTTCTCCTTTTGGCAGGATGTAAATAAACTTTTCAAATGATTGTATAAAAAGAACAGATAAAACTGTATTATCAGAGTGCAAGTTGAACAAAATTACAAATCTAGTACCAACAAAAGGAGTGTGATTTATGACTGTTAGGCCATGGTTCACTGCTATTCAAGAATGAGAAGAACACGTTTTATTCATTTAGAAGACTGAAATGTCTTCACAAAGCATCTGCCTGTGCTGACTGAGGAAGGAACGCAAACTTCTGGACTCTCATTGCATTGTGCAATAATTCACAGACCTCAAAGATTAAATTGAATGTTGTTTTATTCTAGACACACAATTATCTATGAAGATAGATTATCTATGAAGAGATATTATCTCACCTTGAATCCTTTTCATTTTCTGCATTCAAGCGATTGGCTTCCTGTGCTTTCTCTGCCATCCAGCGTGAGACCAGCTCCTGGTTATCCTCAGTCGTTTTCCTCAGTTTCTCCTCCAAGGCATTGAAGGTGATCTGGAGAGCATCATATTCATCTTTCAGCGTCTGATTAGCTCGCTCAAGATCTTGTAGCTTGCTGCGTAGTTCCTGGCACTCAGTTTCCAGTTCAGAGATTTTTTGCAAACACTCTGCAATCCTGGAAGGACAACAAAATATATAAAACAGTGAGGATCTCTCAAGTCTGTACCATCATTTTGCACTATTTCTTTATTTATTTACAATGCAGAAAGGAATTTTAAGCCCATGGGTAAGGCTCCTGGGGAGTATCATAACAAATAACCCAACCAGAATTCTGCATCTCAAAACAATCACACAGAAGAAACTGTTCCTACTCACTTTGCTTCATTCATCTGCATCTCTTTGTCCTTCTGCTGCATTTGGTTATTCAGATCAATTACAGACTGGGCCAACTACAGAGAGGAGAAACACATTACAGAAATGCAGGGTTGTCAGTTGGACAACGTATGCTGAGCTGCTCTCAGCGAGAGCACAGACCAATCTACAAGCATGAGGAGTATCTTTCATGTCTTCTTTCTGCCTTCTATACTTATTTGTTTATTGTTTCTACAAATAAAGCTACTGATGGAGTCTTTGCAGAACACAAAAAATAAAAGGGGCAGAGGCCAACACTAATGAACTGCTGCTACCAACTCCCAGCCAGCAAACCCCACAGGACGCAGAGCCTCAGCTGTCCCTGGGGAGGAAGACTGAGCTTTGAGAAGGGTGACTGCTGAGCAGGTTGCCTAGGACACTGCACTGAGTGGGAAGCAGGAATTTGTAGTGCTTTGCCTAGTCAATATGTGTCTCCTGTAGTAAGCTGTCTACTCTTTGAGAAGCTCATGATTACTGACATGGGAGCTCCTCTACAGTTCCAACGAAGTATGATCAAAGGAGCATAACTTTCTCCAGGTCACTCCCATCCCCCTGTAAAAGGCTGCAGTAACTTTCAGGTTCCAGACTTACTCTTTCCTCTGCTGTGATTTTTGAATACCCAAATCTGTAGGCAGAGCCCAACCTCTGCTTGTACTTGTTTTGTCCACTCTTACCTAGCAGTGCTCCTACAAAGCAAGAGAGTCAAATGGAACTACCCATAGCCAGCTATTCTCTCACTCTTTGCTCACTGAAAATCTTTCCAGCATCAAATTGGTGCTCATTTGCAGCCCTAAGCTAGATTAGTTCCTTCCTCCTCTAATAACTACAGTTAAAAACGTTTGTGAAATACAAAATTAAGCTCTTCTTAAAAACAGCACTATGCTGATAATGTATCCTTTTATTTCCTGGCTGTTAGTTTGAACGACCAACCATCTCCAAATTATTATTATGAATTGCTTAAAAAGACTGCATATGAAATGATGAAAAAAAGACACATGATCTCAGTACAATCGATGTCACATTCATGTAGGGCTATGTTTGAAGCATATAGAACACAAGAGGACTTTCCAACCTCTCCACGTTTCTTATGTAGCTCAGTCAGCTCCTCTTGATGTTTTATCTTCAGCTGTGCCAATTCCTGCAACTGAGCATCATTCCATGTGCCATCGTGTCCTGGACTGGAGGAAGAGAGGAAGAAGGTCACAAACCAGAATACAGCTGCTTTCATGCCCTTGACCAGTCAGTTTCAGGACACCATCTCCCTTTGATGTTCTATACCATATGAGAGATGCAGCCCATTCGTTGTGAACTAAACCACAGCTAGCTCCACCACAACTCACTCCTCACCAGCATTATATAGTATTGCAAAATCAGATTTCTTGAGGGCTCAATTCACTTTTTTTGTTGTTGTTGTTTTTGCACATTTCTAAAATAGACTTAAATCCCAAATGAAAGAGAGTATTTAAGAGACGCAGATCCACAAGCCAGGGAACCTGGATCTCTTCCCAGTCCCTTGGGTTTACTGTCCCAGGTTTAGCAAGTCCCTTTTTCACTGCCCCAGCTATGTTCTAGCCTCCCATGGCACAAAGGTGGTTTCTTTTAACTTCTGTTTGAACGTGCATATCCATCCTCCCACCTTCAAAACAGCTACGACTGTAATGCATATCACTCACATCTTTGAAAGCACACAGAGAGGAGCAGACGTTCGCTTTTTAAAAGCTTACATAAGTAAAATATATACACACACACAGATTCCATGCAACTCAATTTTTAATTACAGCTTTTCAAAATAATAATTTCAAGTTGACTGCTATAATATCAGACGGAAAGAACAAGAAAATTGCAAGCATCTGTTTCTGCAGTCATTCAGTGTTAAAACAACACAAAGGGAAAGACAACTTATTCAGAAGCTGGAAGGTCTCACAGTGGTAACAAAAAGAACAAACTGTGTGTCTAAACAGGTAAGAGGCCAAGTCCTCTGGTAACATCCACCAGGCCCTATAATGCTGGCCACACTTGCACCTGCAGCCAGATCTAATATTCCTCCTTGCCTTTACAGTTGATTAAAAACATTTTTCCTCACCTATTCAGTACCAGAAAATTTGCTCAGTTTGAACAAACAGCTACAAACCAAGGATAGTATTATAATTCAGTTTGGTATTTACTCGGAAGATGTTCTTTCTGAGCATTTCTTCTCATCCTCCTCTACCCCCAGTCTCATCTCTTGGAATAGGTGTTCAATCAAAATGTGATTCCAATAAACTACAGATGGTTCAGGACAACTACAGCCATCAAAAAACAACTTGACAACTTTCATACCTGTTAACTCCAGGAGAATCAGTTCTTCTTCCTTTCTTACTAGAACACGTAACTATATTTACTTATTTCTTACTTCAATTTAACACATGCATACAGCATTGAGTCACACAGCAAGAAGAGTTTCAGCAGAGACTACAATTCCTACAACAGTAGGTAATTCTGAGCTAATTAGCAGCCCTTTCTTCAGTCAAGCCAAGAGGAGAAGACAGCAGTCCCTGCCTGCTGGCATTCATGGGCTCTCCAGACAATGGATACACTACCAGCAAATTGGTTTACAGAGCATTCGTGCACCAACAGAATAAATAGCATGAGTGCTACCTGCAGCATTAGAGTGATATTCCCACATTAGAAGGAAGTTTCTGATAAAATCCTGTTAAAAGCAGGCAGCAACATGGTTGTGTGTCTTAAGCACAGGAAACATATTCGGATTGATACTTCACAATCATGTTTTGCTCCACTCTGCCCAACCTACGTGGTATCACTGAATTTCCAGACTCCAAGTAAGACAGCTGTCTTCCTCTGCACTGCAATACTCTGTTGCCTTCATGCAACTCTCAGTAGACAGTCTTAAGAGTCAGACCACAATCATTACGTAACAACAGAACCAGCAGCTCAGTCTGGTCCACCCTCACGGGTCGAGTCTGTGACAAACTGCTTTCTGCCCAGAACTTGGCTTGATCTTTCTCCATCAATTAACATAAACACAGAGTATCACAGAATGGCCTGGGTTGAAAAGGACCACAAGGATCGTCTCATTTCAACCCCCTGCTGTGTGCAGGGTCACCAACCAGCAGACCAGGCTGCCCAGAGCCACATCCAGCCTGGCCTTCA
>PPHD01003398.1:0-31690 GCA_002909625.1 Bambusicola thoracicus | reverse complement strand
CACGTAGGGGTAACTCAAACTGGTTACTCAAAACTTTCTGTATTATTTCCAAGAGTCACAGCTGGTGTTTTCTCCCCACCTTGCCTTATGTCCTTTTATGCAGTGCATCAAGTACTGACATTCATAATTATTGTAAAAAAACAAAAACAACAAAAAAATTGGTCCATGATAGTTCTAATAAGCTTCCTTCAAGAATTCCAGTAAATTCTAATACAGCAATAACTGTTACAATGGATTTATGAAAGCAAACACAATCTGAGAGATGGAAGTCTGTGAAGATTATTATCTCCATTTTTTTAAGTTCTTCAACGGGTTTTAAAACCATAACATATCAATTCAAATGCTATTCAGACAGCATCTAGATTTTGGTGCTTTAGCCTTGATGTGATTTCCTTTTTTCACATGTTGTAGGCAACATAAATAGGATCCAACTGGTCAGCTAAAAATCCGTCTCTCAAGTGCATTCGTTGTTTTTCACCACGGGAATTGATGGGAATAACACCTGGGTCCACAATGACTACAACACCTACTATGAGATAATGCTCCTCCAGAACCACATTTGTTACCAGCGCAACCAGGTCCAACGCTTCTTGTTCTGAGCCTTCTAATTCCACAACCACCACCAGCAAATTGGTCCATGTAAATACAGCACTGTTGGCATAATAAAAATATTAATGCTGAGAAAAACAGAACAAAACAACAAACCTTAGTCAAAGGAATCTCTGAAAAACAGACTCATTGCAAATAATTACTGCATGGATTCAAGAATATAATTAAGGGGAAAAAGCCATGCAATAAGAAGGAGATATGTAGAAATCAAGAGATATCAAGGCTGTAACTCCGTGGGATATTCTAGGCCAATTGTTTTTCTATGCCTCTGTACATTAAAATTTCATATTCAGCATGTGCATGCTTGCCATTAATGTACTTTTATACATATCTAGGTATTACTAAAGTGAAGACAAAGCCTTCAGTCTCCCTAGGGACTAAAGACCTACAGTCAAATGGCATATGAAATGAGAATATATTTACAAGATCCAAGTATGTATATTCCAACCACCATAGAAGTCAAGAATCCAACATGAAGTGTTCCCATTCACAAGGATCTCCTCATCTTTCAAAGTTTAAACTGTGATAAAGGTGTGAGCTTTACTTATTTATTTATTTGAGTGGAGTAAGAGGGGTGTTATAATTCAATTAGTTTCTTGCACTACAGAATTTTCTGAGCAAGGTTTTGGTGAGGTCACTCTACAAGTTCTCAGTCTGGCATGCTGTCCTGCAAACATCGAGTCTTTCTGCTTTGTAGGATATAAAAAGATACAGAAAAATAAATGTGTCTCTTACCATTCTGCAATGCTCTTATGTGCTCTAATTACAGAGGTCTCTATATCAATGGGGTGGTACCTCATTCCTCTGAGCTCCAGCGTTTCATCCAAAGAGCCTACTACATACAGGGCATCATGTCTCTCTGCAATAGAGCACAGGCATTGAAAACATCAGTAGATCAGAAGAACATTAGGGTGTTCTAAGACATTCTTGGTGCTTCCTAGGAGTGAGAATGTTAAATGCATTCTATCATTTGGAAAGAACAGGACTGCAAGGTCATTTAGCTCTCCTGCCTACTGACTTAAAGCAAGAGAAAATAGTCTAAAAAGAAGAATTTCTGGGTCATCTAGTTCTGCCTCTTTCTTACATAATGTGACCTCTGTTCGCAAAAATAATCAAAATCCATTGTTAAAACATCCTTTTGTTCCACTATTTTTACCAAAGAACTTCCCTACTCCTATCAAGAGGAGATTTTCAATTTCCAAGTATTACTTTTTCTTAACCCCTTGTTCTCGTGCTATCAACATTCTCAGCTTAAGTTAATGCAGAGAACAACCCTATCTATTTCTTTACCATAGCTCTCCTAGGCTTAATATGAAGCATACTCTACATACTGCTATGTTCATTGTGTAACTCTGTTCAGCTTAAATTCTCTGTGCTTATTTTGGAATTCTGCTCAATCATGTAACAAAAAAAGCATGCTGGGAAGCAGCCCTATATTTTGTGCATACTTACCAATAACATGTTAATTTATGACAGGTTGTCCCTCAACTACTAGCAAATTTAAGGACAACTGACATTGTTTCACAGCTAGAATATCTCTGATATGTGATTTTTCAGGAAGCTACAAGACACAAAATGACACAGTAGTAAGGTAGTGCCTTACTACCTCAATTTCTTGTTCTTTGTGAATGCCTGCTTACAGACTCCCATTTCTGTCCATGACAAGCTTTCTCAAGAAGAGGGAGCCATTTCACTTTGAACAGTGACAGAGGAACTATTCTCTCTCAGTATTCTGTTCAGTAAAGCATCAGTACAACATGCCCAGGAGGAGGCCAAGTAACTACCCTAGGAAAACTGAAAGGGAAGAAAGCAAGGGCCATCTTGCTTTAAAGGTTTTTAAAAAGATCTACCAGCTTGGAATGAGAAGATAACAGAGTGAAGCCTTTTCAGGGACCTAGATCTACTCTACATGTCAGCTCTCACTCACATCCTGAGACCACATCCATTCAAGGTGCTCTGGAGGAAATGGATTTACTGAGCTGCAGAGACTTCTCCAGTTGGACCAACACTTTTTCTGTACTCAAGAGGCGCAGGGAGATTGAACAGTGGATGGGACAACGACCTTTTCTTAATGGTTGATATAACAGAGCTACATCACAGACTCATTCTGAACCCTAAACTGGTATCTATTGCAACAAATGGGGTAGCTCCTCACCCAAAGTCTGAGTCTTCAATATACTGCTCTCCTTGATCACCATTTCTTCTTCATATAACAGAGGAGGGCAATGCATGTGGTAGCCCAAACAGACATCTTTGTTCAGTAAGTGGAAAAGCCTATTATTCTGTCTTCTACCACGAGTGATTACAGGAAGTATAAAAGGTGCCTGTGAACCCTACAGCTATGTGTCCAGTGGCATCGATGAGTGGGACAAAAACAACTGATGTTGATACCACCCTTCTTTTAAGTGCAATGACAAGCAACTGCAGATACATTGCTAATAAGTGATAAGCATTAAGCACTGACACTCCTTTTCTTAAGATGTTTAAAGACTGCCTCTTTTTAATGCCTGATAATCAAAAGTTTTATATATTCCATATTTTGTTTAAGAAGAAAATAGAGCAGTTTTTCTTCCATTTGTTTACATCTCTCAAAATTAGACACCATGGTTTAAACTGGAAAAAGAAGATTAAGTGAACACCTTACTTTCCTTACTGGAAAAACATGGGGAAGTTACTCCTCCAGACCTTTTATTTCAGGAAGACTGGGAAATGGCTGGTATTTGTGCATGTCCTAAAGCTGCTGAATGAATTAGCATTATTAGTATTCTCTGGATCAGCACTGAAATAACAAATTCTGACTGTAAGGAAGGGGGTTCAGAGAAAAATTAAGCAGAAAGGCTCTAGTGCTTCTATTAAATGTGCTCATATTTCTTTGACTAAGTGAAAATAAATGAAGATCCTGCTTTCTAAATCAGTAGGGCATTATGAATTTCTCACTGTGCACTGTTACCTGATATCATTATAATCAACAAATATGTACAGAGTAAAAATCTCTGCTACACTCAGCACTACTCTCTTTTGGAAATCAGGATGAACTTGCAGGACAGTTTACTCTCTGCTAGCTCAGCTACTCCAACGAGTAGCCAACACACTTCTGTAAGTCCATTTGTTCTTTTCTCACCTCCACTAGCATCAGTAAGTTCAGTTCTGCGCAGGAAGCCAAGGTACCCAGTCCGAGCCCATATGGTCTGAGTATCTCCAAAACTCAAGCGAGCGGTAAAGTGATCGACGTGCAGTGCTTCTTCTCCATACACTGTATAGTAACCAGTAGCATTGTGTGGACTACTCACCCATATCTACAGGATTAAAAAAACCCATGAATATAGGGGAACTATTCTAAAATAAACTCGAGCATCTTCATTTATTGATTTAAATGTTAGGAGTCACTTTATTAAAGTAATTAATTTCTGCTTCATAGAAAATTACCAGGAGTAAAAAAGCAGTAAAAATGAGTTTTATATACATGTCATTGGAGAAGGTAAAGAAGAAAAATGAACTTGGTATTTGACACACTGGAAAGGGACACGTGTTAACCTGCAATCATCTCTTAGAAGATTGGTATCTTAGTACACACAAATCCAAATGTATATAAAAACTCATTAAACCAAGCAGGAAACCTCATCACTACTATCCACTGGCAGAGCTATAATGATAACAAGGTATCCACTGCCTCCTGTAGCTACCAATCAGACACAAACCAGTTAAGTAATATCATCTGGTCCCAGCATGTAATATTTTTGCAAAAGAGGGAGAAAGCCATGTGGATATTCACAGAAGTACATGAAGTTCCAACTCTGCTCAGTTCATTTCCTTGCTACATTAAGGTGTCTGTGGCTGTCCAAATAAGACATGCATTTATCGAATATGATTAATCTATGTATTAAATAAATCACTGCAAATAAACAAAGTACAACATATCAAAGCTTTACCTCTCCTAAGTGCGAGTCTCCCAGAGGTCCCTTGGTTTCTGTGTGTGCTATGATGACTTTTACCCCTGGAAGGATCTTCAGCAGGAAACAAATGTTTAAAACTGAAGTTAACAAAAATTGAATTCATCAAAAGAAAGGTAAGTTAATAATGCAGAGCCACAGAAGTCAACAGTCTGTGCAGTTCTTCCCTCCATAGGTATCAACCTCCTCTTCCAACTCAGTTGTTTAATCATTTAACCTCTAAGCAGCTATTTTGCAGCTTGTATTTAGCTGCAGAGCTGATCTTTCATGCCTGAAAAATGCTTTCCATGAAAAGACCTGTGATTTTTTCAGCTACAGCAAGCAACATATCCTATTACTTCACTTTAAAGCCTTGCTTCATTTTAACTCTTGCTCATCTTATGCTCTCTCCAGTGCCTCTCATAGATATACTGTAATTAATGAAGCATATTCAGCCTCTCATTGCACAGATTCTGTACTCAGAGAAGCAGTTCACCACCTACAGAAGGGTAGTGAGGAAAAAAGATTGCTCTGACTCTCACCTTCCCAGACTCCATAAGTGGCAAACTGTGTGGAGAACCTCTCTCTACCAAACGTACCCTGAGAAAATAAAAGAAGAATGCATTTGTAGAAATATCCATTAATTTAAGTAGAAGTAAAATAGACATGTTTCAGTATATCCAGTGTTATCCTATCCTGCACTGACGCAACCATAATGATGCCATAATGATGCACAAAACAGTTAAGAGTTTTTAGCAGTTTTCATTACTTCAGTATGAGTATTCCCATGTATGATGTTTCTTCTAAGAATCAGAAACTCAGCTCTCTAGTGAGATGAGTAACTCATTCCAGCAAAGCTCTAAGGCTGCAGTTCTTCCAGCACTTTACATTCATCGTCTTTACTGGGCGCTTCTGGACCTCTGCTTGCTCTGAATCATAGCAGTGTTGGGAGTAACTATAAAAAGTGAAGAGCAAGCAGCCTAAAGAGAATGAGGTGATGTTATACAGTCCATTAGTAGAACAACTTATGATAGCAGAGCTGCAGTAGGAGCAAAAAAAAAGAGTGCAGTAATAGGGCTGTACAAGAGAAGAGGCTGCTATCAATTCTGCTATATTACACCAGTGCAACACTTATTAACTAATACAGTGGGAGCACGGAGACTATGGCTGAATTGCATTTAAATGCCAAATCAGGTTGATGACCCAATGTCTTCCAGCAGCTAAGATTTAAGCTTCAAAAAGCAGAGACAGCAGTAAAAAAAAAAACCCTGCCAGTTAACATCCCTGGTTGAACGTTATCAATATGAAAAAATTAAAGCAAACACACCAAGTGTTGATATATAAGTGTTAAAATAAGTACAGAAACAAATACATAGATGCACGAACACTACTAAAATTACAGTCTGAATTCTGTACTGCCAACAGCAGTATGAACTAAAAGCTAACTAAAAGATGAAGATAATACAAAAATAATGACTACAGATTAGAACTGATAGAAATTATCCTCAGCAAGATTCCTGATGATGTCTGCATGTGTGGCCTGTAGAAAAAAAGTTGAAGGGGGAAGCTAGTGGTACTTTTTCACTATTTAAATTATAATTACAGAGAAGATGATGCCAGATTACTCTGAGTTGTACGCCATCAGAAGAGGCCTGGGACAAAAGATATAAGAAGAGAAATGAGAGTAAGAAATACATCTCTAGAGCTGGGCGTCATCCTCAAGACATGAACCCAGACTGCAGACAGATCCCCATTCTTGGAGATTTTTCAAACTGAACTGGTCCTGCTCTTCAGTAACCTGAGGAAGTCTTGAAGATGACCCTGCTTTGAGCACTGAGTTGCATGATGAACATCCTGTAATCCTGCCCAACCAACTCTTCCTTCAGTTCTGTCACTAACCAGACAGCTGGCAAGTCACCTTTTGCTGGCAGTATGGTTATATAAGTCACAGCTAATGAGCCTGAACAGTTAGTCATTTAAATGAGGGTCTAGAAAGGAAGAGCAAGAGTGATGGTGTGGAGGAAGTGCCAGACCACTTCTAATACACACGATTTGCAAGGATGGAGGTTCCTTTTAATTCAGTGCTGAGGGATTAGCTGTAGCCAAAGATATTTCAACAAACCAGGGTTATTATCACATGGATGGTTTTTCTTTTCTACAGTCATTTAACGGTTAGTGCTTTAATATAACATAATCTGTACCTGTCATGTCGAAGTGCTCTCATATCTACATAGACTGTTGTTGGATCTGGTCCTGCTGTTCCCTGAGAATACAAAGGAAGTAACAAATTCAAAATAAGCCAGAAAATCCTGTTTTCATTTTCACATACAAGTAAATCCACAAATTCCTCTCCCCCTTTAGCTGCATTTATCAAGTACTGCCCTAATCTACCAAAGCCACAGTAAAAATATTCCCCCTCTAGAGCGACTGCCATAAAATGCTGATGTCTCATGCAATTATATGTCCATTTCAGAAATGCATTCAGAACAGAAATGCATTTTAGAATAGAAATTAGTGTATTTATCAATAGAAATCAGTAAAAGAGCACATAGACAAAGCCTGTATTTATACAGCTAACTCTTATTAAAGTTTACAAAATTTTGTTAAGCATCTCCTCTGAAAATACTAAATAGCAAGCATACTATATACTCATAAACTTACATGATCTCTCTCTTAAAGCACAGCTGATGTACTTCATATAAGTTTTGTTAACTTTGAAGAAAAAAACATTCAAGTGAATCATACCTCTAACCATCACCTATCTTCTTAAGGATCCTGCAAATAACAATCTAGACAGAGGCAGACATCTATTGCAGCCAGAAGATAAACCTTCCAACCTACTTTGAAGAGAGGTCAGACTCCTAAAACAAATCCATTTCCCAACATGGGAACAGGGAACTTGTTTTTGTTGGTGGGTTCCCCCTCACCCTCCCAGTCAGAGTTTAATCTCAAGGTAATTTGAAACTACTGTGAAATGTGTATTTAAACTAAAAAGTAGTCCAAGGATCAGCAGTTAGTCTCCCTTGTGCAGGGAAATTTAACATAGCTTCTCATTTTAGAAGTGTTTTAAAATGAGGCTGCCTTGTCACCAGCTCCATAGCATGGTGATGGGAAACAGGAACAATGCCTCTATAATGGCATCCCCTTCACCTTCTGTAGCACTGCTAAGCTGACAGATTATGGTCTTTACCTTTACAAAGATATCGTTCACTAACACCAATCCTTGCTACATCTCAGTATTACT
Source organism: Bambusicola thoracicus (assembly GCA_002909625.1). Taxonomy (NCBI): domain Eukaryota; kingdom Metazoa; phylum Chordata; class Aves; order Galliformes; family Phasianidae; genus Bambusicola; species Bambusicola thoracicus. Next base: position 23,908 of record PPHD01003398.1, on the reverse strand, counting down.
TGAGAATGAGGCTATATGCTTCAGCTGCATGTGTTTTTATGAAAAAATAACAAACACAAAACGCACTGAACTTCTTCCGAAAGGAACAGCTGGATCAAAAATTGCCTCCAACAGGACACATTCCATATAGAGTAACACCACTGGACCAGACTGACTTTAGGACAAGCACATACATGCATCACTATACCTGTTCAGCCAGCTTGCCCAGCATGTTTGGCTGACAGTGGGACCACAAACAGAAGTAACAGAGGCCATCAAAGTGTGTGAAAAGGAGAGAAAGGGAAAAAAGAAAATACAAACAAAGAGGCACTGGAGACATAAGATACACACAGTAAGACAAAACAAAACTCATACTGTTTCAGAATGAGGAGAAATTTTTCCTTTCAGGTTACTTAAGAGCCTGGCATTTAAAGTGGTTCACTGGGAAACATGCAAGTCCTGGTAAATAAACGAGAAGTTTAAGGCAGAGCATACGTAACACCTGCTGTTTTATCACTAATCCCTCCTCCACCTGGACATATCTAAACAGTACTAACAACTGCAAAAACACCTTCTCAAGTAGACCAGTCCACTAAAGTTGGAAGATGTTACCTATTTATTTGCAAGGTTATTTGTACAAATACCCAATGACTTTGGCTATCAATCTATTCATTCAAATTCATCAATAGGAAAATATCTAGTATAGTTATCACTTTAAAATAATGAGAGAAAGAGGGGAAGGAAACATAGAAAACATCTAAGAAAGAAAAAAGAAAGATACAGAAGTATAAAATAAGGAGAGATCTGAAATGCCTGGCAGCCCTACACTCTTTGTAATTTTCCTGGAATACTCTTCTGCAGGAAGAACTTAAAAAACACCCAACAAACTAGCACAAAGCAGAGTGTTCTACCATAAAAAGAGACTGAAGAATCACACCTCTCTGCTTGTGATTACCAGATGCTGTTCTTGATACAATCTGCCAACAGGGTTGGGTTTTTTGTTTTGTTTCGTTTTTTAAAGGACTGTCTTCTACTGATTCTGATTCTGAAAGCTGCTCCTGGATCAGTTTCATAGGTACATGACTCCAAGCTAGAATGCAGAGGAAGCTCTTAACTGGCCCTACAGTGATCTCTTTCTATTTAGTTTGCAGAATTTGAACAACAAATATGCAAAATGGTTTTTTAAAATTCTTTTTCAGGCAGGACATTCAGAAAGCTATGCTTTGACCCCTGGGATCTGATATGTACTGTCCATGGAATTCAGAGCCCTTTCTGCACGGTCTTCTTAATTTCATCTATATCCTATTTTTTATTTTTATTTTTCAATTTTTCTACTAATTCATAAAATTCCTGTGAACATATTTCTTTATAATTCATTATTTAGAGGGTGCTAAACATTCTAACTCCTGCAGTACGCAAGAAAACCAAGCAAAAAGTTATGAATGACACCTGAATATCAGCTAAGCTATCAAAGATGAGTCTGGAACACTGCATGCCATTGTCTCTAGTCTGTGGAGTAGGGATGTGTAATACACAAGCCTATTCTCCATCTCAGAGCTTCCAATCTTACACCTTTAACTGGAGAAAGTCCAACTCTCTCATGAGGTGAGACACATATACGCATATTGATAATGCTCATTTGAGATATTTCAGAGTTAAAAGCCAAAGCAAAACAAAAATCTGTCAGCCTTTCCTTGGTCTGTAAGATAAGAGTTCTTACTTGGGGAACTCCATCTTCACTTAATTCTAAGTACAGATAAAAGCTACTTTTGAACAGCCAAAACGTGAATCACATGAAAGCAGAAACTGTGTTCCTCTAAATATCGACCACATTTATGAACAAGAAGTTGTTTATTTTTAGTACTGCTCCTGCACAGCCGGGAGAGAAGAAATTTTGCAATGCTGATCCACCATACAGAAGGGCAAATCAATTGGTCAATTAGTACAAAGAGGAGAAATTATCATAATCCACAACTTCAAGGCTTATTTAGCTTCTTGGTGAAGAAGCAAGCAAGCAATGGACGTGTAGCTTATAGAGTTCATTGGAAAAAGAATATGCACAGCTGAACATGACTTCCCATAAAGCTCCCAGAGATACCATGTACAAGTGTAAGGAATAAGCAGTTTAATCTCACCTGTAAGCAAATTGCTACATTGACCCTGCATCCAAACGTAGTGCTCACTGCACGAGCAGAGAGACCCAGGTCTTTGAATAACTTGGAGAAAGACTGTGTTAATGCAATCCTTGGTCTCTCCTCTGCAACCACCATACATGTTCGCACACAGGATAGATTGACTCCTTTCATCTGAATGCAGAAAACGATACATTTTAAATCTGAAATCAGCACTTCTGGAAATAGGCCATTTCAATTTGTGGAACTGACTTTGAAGTACCAGCATAACTGACATGAACTCATTAAACAATATGGATGTAGACTGCACTCAGTTTGGTTCCATCTACCCAAGAGAATCCTCTAAAACTGTGCCAAGCAGTTTGGAGGCAGAATTAGATGGGCAAAATGCAAACCACTCCTGTCACGTAGCTGCAACACAGCCATTCATCTTTCTGAGCTAAGAAAACACAAAATTGTGTTTTGTTTCAGGGCTGGACAGGCAACCATGCGAATATCACAAAAGACCTACCTGCTTCAAGTGCTGCACAGTCCAGATACAGGTAAAGCACTTGAGACATTACAAGTGCTCATCAGCATGAACATGAACTTCTAACAACTGGTTGTGGGCCACGATTCCTTTCAATGAGGTCCAGGAGGACAAAGAGACAATTTTTTTTTGTTTGTCTATACTAAGAATAAGCACAGTATCATCACCTTCTTGCATGTAACAAGCTGCCAAACATTCTCAGCAGAAGCACTGAGCACCTTAGTTATGAAAGCCATAGGAACTCTGCTACAGAAGAGGCAGAAGTGCTTTCTCAAATAAATTAAAGTCAGTTTCTCAAATAAATTAATGTCAGTTAAAACATTCCCTCAAACATAAATGGGTATATAAGCATGTAATTGTAGCTTATAGGAAGATGACATAATTTTTCAATTCAATTCTTTTGATGTGAAGAGACTTGAAAACCAGTGAGACCTGCTAGATCTGGAACTGGAGTGGGGGGTGGGCAGAGGGCAAGGGTTTATGATTTCTGTTTTTTTTTTTTTATATATGTAATTGTACGTCAGCATGTTGAACAGTTAAACTCACTTACCCGGAGCACATCAGTCTGTGTCCCAAGCCCTTTGGTGCACATCTCCATCACTGAGTAAGAACAGAAAGTGACACGCACTTTGTACTGGCTTACAGCAGACAGCCACAGAGACACGTTGCTCTCCAGCTCCAGAGGAGGGACAAGAATGGACTGATGGCCGGAATATACACTAGGGAGAGGGAGAAAAAGGCACATGAGAACTTCAAGCCACCATAAATAGTGAAATATTATGTAAAGCGAAGGGGAAGCAAACAATTGCATTAAAACTGAGAGCTTGGTATCTATTTCAGTTTCAACTAACCTCCTCAGAAAGCAAGTGTCTCACTGGGTTTTCAACTGATCAACTGGCTATGAACAATGGGTTAAAGTTAAGTCATAAATTTGAAAGTCAGTGTTTCTGTCTTGCCGCAAGTTGCACTGAACTACAGGCAATGCCTTGACATTTAGGCAACTGTTCCATATATGTAAACTGTAGTTAAGAGAGGAAGAATACACATGCCACACCACAAACCTTTGCGATCTGAGCAGAGCTTCCCCCCATGGTTGCTTCCCTTGCAGTCCATGGCTGCACTCCTGTCTCCCAGGCCTGTTGCTGGCATGCTGTCATCCTTACACTGCTACTTGTGTAACAGTTGGAACTAGATGATCCTTAAGGTCCCTTGCAACTCAAGCCATTCTGTGATTCTACCATTGCGTGAGGGAGAAAAGCAGCACTGGGATGCTGCAGTTTGCATGCCAGACATGGTTGAGTGGGGTTGTGACATGGGACTCAGCATTACCCAGTGCAATTCCTGGTGGGCTCAGAGCTGAGGGAGCAGCCATGGCCCCACCTCCCCGTGGGGGGAACACGCTCCCTGCCTTCCCTCACACGTCCCACATCCTCTCCATAACGCCCACTGCCCAGCACAGACTGCTTGCCTGGCAGCAAGTGCCACTTGCGCTGCCCTCCAGCAAAAGCACCTCTCTCAATCTGCCTGTGGAGTGGGAGGAGATATTTGGTAGGAAAGATATTTCTGCAGGGAGCTAACAGACAAAAGAGGAAAAGTGGCATGCAGCACCGCAACTGGAAGTATCTAATATCTCAGATCTTTAAAATTAGCCTCCTTCCTGGCAAACCACAGCTGGGGATTTATCGTTTTCATCAGTAACATTCAAATTGAGGGTAAGAGTAAAATCCAGAATGCTGAAGTTACTTTTCTTAGATAGTTTCACACAGGGATTGTGTGAAAACAGCACAAACAAACCTCGTCCTCTCAGAAAAACTGCAAGTTAGAAAGGAGTAAAAAGTCTTGCAGGGTTTCCCAACTAAAGCAAGGCAGGCACAAAAAAGAACATACCAAATTTAATCATAAGAAAAGTGCAACTGCTCCACTGATTGTTTAAAAATACTGTAGATCACCTCTGCAGAATTCAGGCAATTCACTTTCCCATTCACCTTGCTTTCCAATTACACACACGTTCCATTTCCTTCTAGAAATGCCACCATCTTGCACTTTTCTGCCAAGTGAATCTAAGGTATCTCAGTTCGTGAGTGATATGGTAAGAAGCAAAGCCAGAAAATGTTCATACAACTACTGACACCAAAAAGGTATTATTTTTGAGACATAATTACAGTTACAGATTTCAGTAGATGAACTGAATATTATTATATTTTTCTTTGAGTTAAATGCATCTTCAACACATATACTGCATCACTCAAGTTTTTACTGGAATTTTTCAGCCTCTACCACAGGTCTGTCAATTTTGAAGTCTCTGTGAGAAATATTTAACTTGGTATCAGTTAATGTGTGTGGACAGAAAGTCACATTCAGAATCACACTGCCTTTTAATATTTTTTCTTATTATTATTTAGGCATTTCAAGACAGTAAACACATGACCATACTGTCTCAAATTACCAGATGTGTTTTAGATCAGTTACTATTAAGAAAACCAGAAACACCCCTCTCTAATTTATATGTTTTATATTAGAAACACTCATCTCTATATAAATAATACAGTTTATATTTAAAAATAATAGCATCTCTAATTGTTTTTAACAAGTAGTTTGACACCATCGCCATTTCTCCCAAGGAGAGTCAATGTATGCTTGTAGTGGGAGATGTAATGGTTTGGGTTTTTAATTTTATTTTATACAGTTTTCTTTTAAAACAATTTAAAATAGATAAAACCATTCCGTAATAGGACAGTCTCACAACATTGGTGCCACAAACAAAACAACTCACTTTAAACAAGCATTACAGTAACTCTTGTACAGACAAGCATCTCACTCACCAACTTCCATTTCTTAAGAATGTTTCTATAAATCCATATGCAGATGTTGTTTCTCCCATCTCTGAGGTTTCCTCTCCTGCCACCCTGCCTCATTTTATTGACAGCATAAGTTATCAAATGCTACCAAAGATAATTGTTTTGTTTTCCTTCAGTCCACTTCCTTCCCAGTTTGAGGCATTAGAAAGGGAAGGAGCAGGTTAACTACAGTAAATGTAACCTTCTGTTTATGAAATAACCCTTCATATTTGGTTTCTGCATTTTCAATGAGGCAGCTAAATGATTTTTAATACCTAAACCTTAAAGCATATGGAATGTTTTAAAAGACCAGGAAAAAAAGAACTTTGCTTCTGTGTAAGATTTATTGCATTAGAACAGTTATAAATCATTTCTCATTTATTTTAAGAAATACTAATTGCTTCCTTCAGCAGTATTTATTAATGCATAATACCAATTCTGCAATCAATGCCTTAATTCTCTTGTAAAAAGATATAGTTTATCCTCAGAGAATTTAAAAGAATTTATTTAATCAAAGTGAAATAGGCAACGAAGTCCCTTTGTTTTCCCCTTGAATTTTGTATTTAATTAATTACACTTGCACAACTGAAGTTACTCAAAAGTAACTGACTTACTTAAATGACCAAAAAACATGTGTTGTTATGAAGTACCTACAAAAAGTTAACTGAGTTTACTCTGACAGTCTCACCCACTGTAACTAGCTTGGCTTCTACAGAAGTGAAGAGAAAGCCAAGGACAAGTGTGAGAACCTGTGACTGAAATAACATACCTGCACAAGCACCACAGTGCAAACCCCAAACCGCAGTAGGGGTCAAGGCAGATAGCAATCTGACGTGAAGGGTACAGCTCACACTGTAGCTTTATAGAGCGACATAAGGCACTTGTAGCTGCATGTGACATCTGTAAGAAGAAATCAGACTCTCTTTTAGGATTTTCTTATAAAAAAGCATCATGTTTAATAACTGACAGAACTGTTTGCTGTAGAGGACTTGGAAACAGGAAGGTATTTTTTAATGTGTCTTTCAAATAGGAAAGAGATACAAATCCAAATTTTCAGGCTGTTGGTAAGTGACATTTGCCATGAAGCCAAATGATGTCAAATAACATCTCTGTGATAAACCACAAATGAAAACATTTGTGAACTCCAGAGCAAACACCCTCCCTTTAGTCTCCTCAAGGACTCCTCACGTACAACCAGCTAAGAATGAATATTTCCAAAATGCATCAAGAAATGCTGATGTGACGCAAATTTTAAAATAAGTCTTCTGACCACTAAAATTATTCACTCATATTTTTGTATTTATTCTCTGTCAGGAACAATAAATGCAAAACGTGCCAATGTGTAAGGAAATTAAATCTCCTTTCAGGTACTTTACCTTTACTCCTGCTAATATACCAGTGGTTGACACACTGAAGTCCAAATATGCCAACATATCTGGAGATGAAGGTCTGAAAATATTAGCCAGTTTCTTTTTAGGCATATCATCTATTTAAAATACATCAAAAGAGAAGGTATCATGTTATCATTTTGGAAAGAGACCACAGGGCAACAGTGTTATCTTCATATCATTCCAGCATTATAGCATTTATAGCATTAACACTCGATGCTTCTACAGTTTCTGGACAGCTATGTCAATGCAATGCAAGAGAGCTCCATTCAATCGGACAGCTATGGTCTAACAGAAGAAAGAAGTCTCTAGCCTATTTACATTTCCTGTTAGCTAGTGGGCAAACATTCTGTACCTGTATCCAAAATAGTGGGCCATGTCTTAATATCTACAGCTGCTGCAGCTTCCTTGGATTTCAACAGTTTCATTATCACTTGTGTGGTGAGTATACATGCAGACTTACTGACCTGTAAACCAACCAAACAAAAACACTAAAAATATTTATAAACTCAGCGAATTAATACTCAATGATTTCATATTCATCCGAAGAAGACAACTGGTAAGCTGAATACATGAAGAAAAACAGCAGAAGCAAAGCAATATAAATTACAACAACAGAAACAGTATTTAAAATTAATTAAAAAAGAAAAGTACTTATTGTCCCAGTCACGGCACACTAATTTTTCTTTTCTAGCTTGTTTTACATTACCAGTGGCAAAATAACTTATCTGGCAATGTCACTACCTGCACCAACTGACCTATGCCCACCAGAATCATTAAAACAGAAGTGTCTTATACATACCTCTACGATCATTTTGACAGTGGGCAGAGTGGTAGCAAGATTCTGTGGATGAGGTGGGCGAACAGTGATAGGTATACAGCCAGCATACAAGCAGCCATAGAAAGTTGCTATCAAGTCTACTCCTGTAAAAATTATTTGTGAAACAAATGCGATTTCATCAGAACAAAAGGTCAAATCCTTTCATCAAAATCAAAATATGCTCTGAGAAATTTTATTAAGATGTAAGTACTTGTCACAAAGGTCTGTTAAAAGGCTGTTTTTGGTCCTGCCCAATTCTGTAAGGTTAAAATAGTTTGCATTTGAGAGTTAGCAAGAAGTATTTAAAATCTATAAACTTTGAATTTGTAGAAATTTATTTTCATAGACATGTAGCATAAACAAAATACTAAAACAGAATAAGGTACTGTAAGAAGGTATTGTTATTGAATATGACTCAGATTATTTTAAAAAGCAATTTTTCACATTATAACTACAGAACATGCAGTCATTCTACTTTCACAGTGTATTACTTTTTCCTGAAGTATGCTTGTAAATACAGAGTAGTAATGCAAGCCTGAGATCCAAACTTCATGTCTGGAGACAGTCAACACTGACACCACTCATCTAACTTTCCATTTACATTTTTATTCCATTCTCTGAGATTGAAAATCCAGAATTCTACACCTTGGCCAAACTAATATTGCGTAACTGTCCAGACATCCAGAGTGATTAGATGAAATGTTTGGTAAATTCAGTTTGCCAATTGGAGAAACAGCTTATTAGTAAAAGAGGAATTCTCTTCCTTGAAATACTAAGTCACTGCCATATGCTACGACACTAAATGGATGTTGGAAGGCTTTGCCTTGGCAAGAGCTGTTGCTTTTCTTGTGATTTTTGCTGTTTTATATTGCCTTACCTGGAGGATAAACCAGGGCTACATGGTCACCAACATTCAGTCGTCCCTTCTCCATTAGTGCAACTGCCACTCTCTCTGCTTTCTTGTGCAACTGCATGCACGATGCAGCGCTAGCTACAGTGCCCTGCACAGAACAGAGGCAACTTCAGGAAACTCTCCAGAAAACTTTCCAGGGAACATTTTCAACACTGAATGAAGTACATGCTACAGATACTGTATTTTCTTCTCACTGCAGCTATTTTAACAACACAGCAAACAGATCTAAAGACTCTGTCAAAATATGCTTGGTGTTTTGCAAACCATTCTGCTGTTCACGTGAACTTTTAACACTTTAGAGAACTTTACACATACTATTTTGACATCAGACAGCAAAGCAATTTTAAAGTTATCTGATATCACAAAAAATAACACCTCACAAATGTTTAAAATTTAAAGTCGAAGGAAGAAAAAAACAGTAATAAAGTTTGAGCAGCAAGTGAAGAACTGCGTGAGCTTTGTCTCATTTCAGAGTGTGTGAGGATGGATTAGAGAAAGCTACCAATCAAGCATTTTTCAACCTGTTGGTGCTCCACTGATTACAGTGCTTTCTCCTCATTCAACAACTTCTTATTCTGTTTCCACATCTCCTATTACCTTCTTAGAAGATTGGTACTGACTGTAAATATTATCGTTCTATAGTGTGGAAAAGAGGCTGAAGAAAGGAGCCCACACAATCAGTTTCAGAGGCGTTGGTCCAAACCGACGTCTACATTAAGCATTCAGATACTGTGCAAACAGAAGAGCCTAGAGACTTCTGCTCTGATGTAACTTAACTAGACCACCAACCTTAATGATTTCTCTAAACTCACAACAAAATAACAAATAAGAAGCACAACATCTTGGTTAACCACAGAGCTTCTATAACATAGGGGACAGCAGGTATGCACTTGCCAAAAACCTCAAATGAAAAGCAATTAAATTCTTCTGAGGTATTCCCAAAATGTCATGGAGTTTACTAATGGCTTGATCCAGCTTTTTGCATGAAGGCAGAAAGGATCCTTTTGCCACTCAGTCTAGGAAATGGCGCCTTACCCTTGAAGCTGTAAGGTTAGAAAAGATGTCTGCTTCTGAGACTAAACTTTGACTTGAGAAAAAGTGGTGGGACAACCACACCAGAAGGAAACAGAGATTGAATCAAGCCTCTCACCACACAGACAAGGATTACCACAGCAAATATCTGTTGCATAAATATTCTGTTTCAAGTCCAAGACAAGGTGCTTCAGCCCAAGCTGTCAAATCCAAAGCCTAGACTGATACAGGATGGTACTGGCACCCTGCTCAGTTTTACTAAGGAAACTTGTTAAAGAGCAGGACTGCGAGCTGAAGTCATGCGCAAAAAGAACAGTGAATTTAGGCAAGTGTGCTGCTGAGATGGGAACACTAACAGCTCAAGGTCTTGGCAAAGAAATATTGACATGAAAAAGTATAAAACTGAAGGGTTTCTCATGAAGATTGGTAAAAACACTGATGTTTAGCACTGCAAGCTTATTAGTCTTAGCTATTCAAGGCATGTGTTCTCACCAGGAGATAATTTCTTTGTGCTTAAATTCTGTATTGCTTTTTTGAAGTCCCCTTGTTAGAGGTAAAATTTGCCAGAACAAAATGACCTAGAAAGGGACTTCTCCATACTAGAAAACTTCCCTGCTTGCCCTGAAAGATGTAAAGCAATTCTATGGCATTAACCATAAAAAAGTAGTTTCATCTGCTAAAGGAGACGAGTCAAGAAACTCATCAGAGCCCTAAAACATGCCCTAAATCATTTTGCTTGCCTGAATGACACAAACTCCTTACTTCCAAAATCTTACTTATGAAATCCTTTACTTTCCAGGACTGCTGCTGTATCTTCTGAAAACCCATTTGATATCTCACTATGGTACAGTACAGCCACAAGTGTAGATCGGTGTAGACCACTCTTAGTGTCACTGGCTTGTTGTCACTGGAAGTGTAGTTAGTGAGTACAGCCTAAAACCAAAATTGACTTCTGGAGACTAACTTCGCCTTCTGGAAAGAAAGGAGGGTAGAATGGAGGAAGGGAGGAGTGTGCCAGAAGGATCTCCAAAACTACTGACCATCAAGTGCAGAACAGAGTGGCTAGATGGGAATATAACCTGTCTGCTGAGAAACAATGCTGTTGCCTTGTCATAAGTTGTAAGGGCTACAAAAGCTCTCAAAAAAACTAAACACTAAATATTCTCAGTGTCAAAGACAGATTGTGACTTCCATTAATATGACAGAAATTATTTTCCATTGGAAAAAGTAACTGTTGCAATGTTCTTAAGCTAGAAATACAGAATGTATGATAGAATTCCAGATACAGACTACAATTCTAGATGTAGAAGAATTAATGCTGCTTGCTAAGTAGCAGTGTTTTATGTTCACTTCAAAATCATGACATCCCACATCAAAATAACTTAAAGCATTCTAGAAAAAAGAATTCTAGATGCTATTTTCTTAGAATCCAAACAATAGTTTGCTGACCTTGATCTCAAAGTAAGATGTAACCTGCATCTCACCTTGGAATTTAACAACAGGAAGAGGGGATGATCTGGAGTTGTCTGAGCTCGCCACTGAAGAACATCTGCTAAATACAGGAACTGAAAAAGATGGATTGAAAACACTAAGGTTTATTAAAAATGTCCCATGCTTAGTTTCAGCAGAATACCATGACTATTCTTTGCTTGCTTGGAAGAAACCAATTCAAAAACTTAATATTGCTAGGACGCTTGTGTTACCTTTCTTGCCTGATCATTATCCTCCAGCTGGGTAACATCTCTCCCTGAGGCTTGTGCAATTCTCTTTCCAGCAACAAGGTTTCCCACTATCATTGAAGCAGGACCAACATCTGCATTTAAAAAGAAGTGCAAAATGAGAAAAATAAAATAAAGGAACATATAGTTAGCAATAATTCATTCTGTAGATTACTTCAAAATCCACATGGAATATAGATAGGAAAAGACGAAGAGCAAAAAAAAAGAAAGATAATATTCTACAGAAAAAGAAAGAGCAGGATAATGTGGCACACTAAACCACCTTAGTGCTCTTTCAGTAAACTGTGGTCTATTTGCACATCAGCTTTCCTGCAAGAGCTGCAGGATGGCTGAGGACTGTCTTTCCAAGCTGGCCAGCACAGGGACAATTTACAGCGTAACTATGGAAGCATGAAACTGGTACATGCTGGCTTTCCTTGCATTTGCATGGGATTAAAGGCAGACCACAATGTCCTCACTGAGTACAGGGCTGCTCTGACAAAACCACTAGTTCTGATAACTTAGGCATCTTACAGCCATCCAATATGCAAGGCCCTGAGCTGTCACACCACCACTGGGGCATTCTCTACATGTGCTGTCAGAAAGAGACACACAGAACACATTCTGGTTTACTCACCCGGTTGTTTCTGTCGAGGCTTAGGAAGGTTAGTAACACAAGTATGTGGGCACATTAAGACATTACAAGGGTGCAATGCACCCTCTAAAAAGCGCTGCTTGGTTTCTGAAATATGAATTCCTCCAAGTGGTGCTTTTGGCAAAGTGTTGGCTGGCACCAATGCAAGACAGTAGACGCCCACTTGGTGAATGCTATCAATTGCCTTGACAGAGAAGAAAAAAAATACATTGCACACTATCAGTTGGTATGTAGCTAAAGCAAGAATTTGAATTCAAGTCACTTAATAACATTAGAATTACTTGCACCACAATTTGCAAATAAAGGGTCCAATTCTGCACTCACTGAACTCATAGAAGTTGTCCCATGACTTCAATGGGAGCAGGAGCAGACCCAGGACTTTGGCTTGTGCACTCTATCAAGGGGATGCCACCTGCACATCAGGGATTAGGAAAGTCTCTTAAAAGTGGGCAAAAAGTGCAGAGATTTTAAAAAGCCAAAACCATATTACAGCAAATTTAGCATGTATGGCACAATCACAGAAGCAGAGTAGAACATAAAGCCACAAAAACAGGAAGGAAAACATCCTGTTGCCTAAAACTTGATTGTCTTTTTTAGCTAAGACGTTTCTAAAGTAGAAATAGTATTTTCTCATGAGAAAAGCAGCTTATTACCAGGTATTCCCTTCAAAAAAATTACAAAACTGAAACCAGACAGAAACCATAATAACTGTCTTACACTTATGAGGTCTCTTCCCTTAAGTTTTTCTCTCTGGCCATCCCATCATTTGTTCCCTCAACAGTCTTCTTCCGTAACTGCACTCTCTCACCTTTTACTTCCACATGACTACTCAATTCATTCCCAAATCCTTATGAGAATTCACCTCCTTTCTGTCCCACCAGAGAAGCACAATACAGCAAGCAAGGCAAAACAGATTCAATGCTTACCACTAGTGATCTAGAATAAAGATGTTAGTGACTTGGATTTTAGCATCTGTTTTGATACTCAACACTAAATACCCTTAAACATTTTCAGACTTAACTCTCCTAGCTGGTATGAAATTGGTAGATATATGTTAGAATTAAAACAAACAGAAACCATTGTCGTAGTAACATTAAGTTCAAAAACATTCTGAAAGAAAGTCTTACTTTTTACACATTTTTTGTTAACTGTCAGCTCTGAAATACATTCAGCAGTCAGCTTATCGTTAATTCTAGTTACACTGAAAGATTTTTCTTATGGAAAACAGATGCTTTAAGATTCTCATCTCATACATTAGCCTTATTCACCTGGAAAGAGAGAAAGGACAGATCTGACTACCTGTAGAACCCTGCTCATCCACTGAAAACTATCCTCCTCTGATGCATCAGGGCGCTGCTCTGCCACAAGCACTATTCGATCATCATGCAAAACCGTCACAGAAAAAACTGCTATCCTGTAATGCAAAGGACGGGAGAATGATGAGATACAACATACAATGAACACAGCATGGCTTATTATAACAATAAATGACTGTACTCTTCAGTAGCAGTGCTTCAACACATACAATCATCACTCATGCCACATCACCACAAAATCACAAATTCAGAACAAATGCAGGTCCATTTCTGTCATATATTTATGCTGGAGGGTTAAGTGAACCTGCAGTCACCAATGTGCTTAACACAGGCAGATTCCATACATGTAAGCTCTGGGCAAATCTTGCCTATTTAACTCCATTATGCACACTAAACTTCTTGCTTCTACATACTTTTATTTCTCCTGACAGACAACAACTGTGCTAAATTAGCAGTATATACACTGAAAATGCTTATTCCCCTTTGTGAACTAGTTTTAGGCCTGCAGCTTCTTGGAAAGAATATTAATCATCTTAACTAGGCACTGCCATTATTTTTATGATAAATGAATTAAACTAGCAATGCAAAAACAAAGAAAGCCTGACTTTGTAACAGTCAGTAACAGTTCTACATCATCACCACTGCTGCAGAAGAAGAACACCTGAACATAATGAAGAGCAGACAGGCTACAGATACAGCATGCACACTCCTTCAAAGTCCTTGAGCTGTCTCAACATTTTTACTTTGTTGTTTAGAACAAGCTGCAAAGGTCTTACCTAGGCCACTCTGCATGAGAGTGCTCAGGGGGACAAAGGGGAGATGTATTTTATATTCTCTGTCAAGATTAATTTGACTTACTCAAGACAAGTTTTAAAAGAAGTTTTAAGTAGTCATTTAAAATTAGCAGAGATGGTCAAGTTCTTATTTGGCGTACTACAACCATGTGTCACTTTTCCTGCACAGTACATGTGTAAAAATTAACAAGCAGAACTCCCATACAGACTACATTGCTTCATCATTGTTTGAGGGTGAACAAATGTAACACTGTTCAATCAGTGCTTGTGAAGTTTTTAATATACTCACCTTCCCCGGTAGACAAATTTCATTGGTTCTACTGCCAATGCTGTTGCTACCACGTCATCTGCATTATGTCTGCGACCACTAACTGTTATTAGGCCATCCAATTTTCCTACCACAAACACCAGATAGTCCTGAAAAGAATACAAAATTAGAAAGAGAGGAGAAATGACCTCCTGACTCCTCCATCACTCAGAGCGGGGTGTCAGGACAAAGCGAGGCCAATATTGCTCATTCACACTTACAGGACCCACGAAGCCAAGAAGTCCTGTTCTTGTAAAGGGCTGATCTGAAACAGGTACACCACTGGCTGTCACTGGAACGGCCTGAAAGAACACAGAATAAATATTCAGACACTCAGTTAAAATACTTCCTGCCTCTGTTTCACTTCAGCTCTATGCTCAGCTGAAAAACAACCGTACCATTTGCAATACATAAGAGAAGCTTCTTCAACTAATTTATAACTGCATATTGACTGTAAGAAGATCACAAATATTAAACTAATTTCTAACTCTGTGTACCAAATAATTTGTCTACAGGTAACTTTACATAAGACTGATGCGTTAATACATAACTAAGATGAAATCAAATGCCAACACTGATAGAACGTGGGGCTGCAGAATATAGAAACAGCTGACATGTTCTGACAGGAAGAATGAAAGACGGTAAGTAATAAAAAATAAAATCTAGAAATATTGGAAACAAAAGTTCGTTTGCAAGAAGAAATACCAGGGGTACAACACTGCATAGGAAAAAAACAAACCTCAAACACATTTTTGGTGATTCCGAGGAGGCCAAAATAAGCCATTCCAGTTGCACCTGAATTCACACATATTTCTCCAACTTCATCAGCTTTACACAGGTAAGGAGTCCCATCCACCTTCACAACACAAACATTAGCTAAGGGGAAAAGGAGAAAACAGAATCATAGCATTCCTACATTTCAACAACTGATACAGAAGTTACACGGCTACTGTTAAGCAGGCAAAGACTTTCGTACCAATTATCTATCAGCTACAGCAATAAACACAGCATGAAAGAGAGCTCTATCTTTCTGACAGCTAGACCAATGTGCTCTGAAAGATATGAAAGATACAAATTTGCAGACATTTTGGTTTTTTGTTTGTTTGACTATAGTGCTTCACAGCCTACATTTACGCTGCAACGGAACAGTAGCAATTGGTTTTCAATATGAAGGCCGACGGCTTGATCAAATTAGAGCCTACACGAGTTTTAAGATGGAAGATGAAAATATACTAATTACAGACTTATCATTCCTTTTATGTTATTATTGCACATTCTGGTATTCATAGTATTACCCCTTAAGTTATGTGAGAAACACACTAGAAATTGACAGAAAATCACATCAAATACTACATTGATCTGTGCTCTGGTTATATTTGCCTCCTGAAACAGTTACTCTTCAGAGCCTTCTCTGGCTAAGCAGACTCCTTGCTTACAGACTCTGGATTCATCTTTTCCCATCTCCAAAGGGAAAGGAAAGGGATAGAAAGGGAGAAGGCATATGAGAACAAGGAAGTTTAGCTTAGTATTTACAAGATAAAAATAAATCAGAAAGACTGTTTGAGTCAATATGAAACAAACATAGCCTTTGATCATGCCTTAAGTTAATTTTCTGAAATTTATTTAATTGGTTCATTTCTCTCAAGACCACTTGAATATTTTAGCTAACAATAGCCATCATGAAAGAGTGTACTACTGTATTCCAATTTAGCCAGTCTTAATTGATAACACAGATAGCTCTTACTTTTCCACAGTTCAACTAGTACAAAGAGAAATTATAAATGGAATGTGGCACATTTATCTGAAACCAATACACAATACAGCCAGTTTTGCGGCAGGTATTGACCAAGAACTCTGCTTGCTTTCTGTTGGCAACAACTTATGTCTGAGTAGGAAAGACAATAAATCATCCTACGAATAAATCAACCTCTAAACTATCTATGAGAACAACAAATATTTATTAACAGAGTTTGGGACACTGACATGCTAACTTTTTTTGGCCAAATAAGGAGACTATACTCCCTGTCTAGTCCAAGTCCAAGTCCAAAATAGAACCAACAGTTTTAGTTGTTGAAAACCGATGTGAAATAGAAGGCTAGAATTAAAGTACACAGTATGAGATAGCAGTTCATGATTTACTCATGTAGGAAAACGCATTTAGCAATTAGGAGGAGAAACATTAAAAAAGACAAATATAAACAGATACTTTCTTACCACAGGAAATAGTTCGACAATCTTAGCACTCTGTACGTAATGCTTAAATAACAATGCATATGGAAGTGTAATTAGCTGGGGACAGTGTGACAACTTGTAGGCAGTGCTGCAAACCCTCAACTCATACACAAACATGGAAAAAACAGTGGATTATCCTGCAGTTTTGCAATGATGCTCCATTGATGAAGCCCAAGGACAATCTATCACCCTCATCAAGTTAAAAAAAATACTCACCAGTAATCAATGCATGATATAGGTAGTCTACACATACATTCTAACAGCAGGCATAGTTCTGCCCTGCCATGTGTTACTGCAAGGTTTTCCTTTTGCAGTATCTGTAGAGCCTGTAATCTTGCTTCTCCTTCTTTTCCTGCTTCATGTGTGATATACAAGAGAATGCATCTACCACCATTTCAGGCTCTCAACAGCATCGCATCTGAAAAAGAATTAGAGAGAAGGGAAAGGCAGATGGGACAGGAATGTACATGTGGACTACACATCATGAAGAATACTGATTACTGGCTGGGAAAATTTTCTTTCTTCAAATGAGTCCACATGTACATTCTTACAGATGATGACTTTCAGTAGTCAGCCCTGCCACAAGATTTTTGGCAGAGGATGAGAATCCTATTGTGCAAACAAAGGTCCGCACCAATGTCCTACCAAAGACTGGATTCAGCTTTGAATATTTCAAGGACAGCACCACATGAACGTGAGAAGAACATCACAGGTGTGCAACAGTAGATGGCTAGCACAGAAATCTGTTGCTACCAGTTGCCTGATGGTTGTTAGAGAATGCTCTCATTTCACTGTCATGGTTTCATAGCAGATCCTTGTGCAACTGTTACTGTGTGCCAATAGTGGAATTCCAAGATATTCTTGTAGGGAGCGAGTCTTCCTGGAAGACCTGGGTCCGTGAGAATAAAAAGAAGGCCCTCCTAGCACTGTAGCTTTTATAGAAGCAGGAAGCCTCAGGAGAAACACCATAAGGCTAGGATAAAAACACATCTTCCATCACTGTAGAAGATACTTACAGGGAGCCCAGAAAAACCAAACCCTCAAAGAAAACAGCATACGAGGCTGCTCAATACAGTGATCTGATTCCCCATTCTTCTATGAAGGGTATTAAGCAGAAAGCAAGAACATTCATAGACTAGGATGAACAAGAATCTACACTGTAAAGGTGGTCACACAAACATCCAGAGCACAACATTTAAACTAGAAGAGAACATCTCATCACAAGTGCACCCATTGCTACAGAATTTCAAAAGTGGTTCTGCAGAAGGAGGCCATCTAGTGCCATAATGTGGCAGACTGAAGCCAAACAGAACACAGAACTGACTGCTGCAATAAATTCTGAGAACTAAAATAGATTAAGGTACTGGTTCTTCACATTCTCAACATCAGGAATATAACTAAAAGCATCACAGAGTTGTTTTCTAACAAGTCCTTTCACAAATCAGGCAATGAGATAAAGGAACTAACTTCCTCTGCAGGGAAGAGGCATCTGCCAGCATCTGGAAACATGCTTTCAGAGACAGAGACGTCCACAAACTGAAAATGAAGTATGCATTCTGCTCATCTTGCAGAAGCTTAAGATCTGGCTCAAACCTATACTTTTCTACTTGAATGTAAGAAAGTAAGTACTGCAGCACTTTATCTGTGAATCAGATATCATTAGGAGATACAGGATTATAGATCTTTTGGATTAGAGAGGGTTATTCTATTCTCAAAGACAGAATGAGAAGGATGGAAACAGTAAGTTGGGAAATAGCAGAGAGGCAAAACTTAATCTGGTTAAGTCCCCTCAAGCATCCATGTCCTAGCATAAGGTCTTTCAAGACGATAGGTGACATGACCATTGCATTCCAGCTGAGGGGGAAGTAGGAGTGCTGGACTACTATTCTTACCAGTTCAATTTGAAAAAAGAAAAAAATAATGACAAAAAAGAATTAAAGGCCCTTATGAACCAAACACTGCTTCTTATCAAGGTTGGCTCCCAGACAGAAGAACATGCAAAACAGCCCTTGCTTATCAACAGGTAAGAGAAAACATAATCACTCCCAGGAGCTTGAGAAGCTTTTAGCGAAGTGCATACTAGGTTCTATTTTATGAATTCCCGTGCTATCTTTCATGGGAACATTATTCATGGATGCATGCTTCTGTGGTGGCTCTTGTGATTGGCATTCATAGTTGATAATGAAAGTGAATAGTCAAGGCAACATGGCATCAAGAATGGTCTATGGGTTAAACAGCAGTGACATAAGGCATTATGCTGGTGCTAAGGGCTCCATCCTATTTGCTGATTAAGATCCTGAGAGTAGATGGACCTCCAGTGTTTCAGAACAAGCAGCAAGGTCTGAAGAAAAGGAGACAGAAGTGGATTCTTTATATCCATTACCTTTTAAACAGCTGGTTCCTGAATGAAGTCCACTGGGATCTTCAAGGGTCTTCTTGTCTCCTTTCTTAGAAATCATATAGAAAGTCCAGGTTGGAAGGGACCTCGGAGATCATTTATTCCAACCTTCACTTTGACCAAATAGAATTCAGGAATGTGAGCTCCTATGTTGTAAGATGCTTGAATGACCAGGTCATGTAACAATTTCCAAGACCTTACCCAAGTGTATGACAGGGGTCAGAAGAGGGAGCACTACCTTCAGGGATGGCATATGACACAGATTAGGTCTATGTTAAAAGTACTGCAATCTAAAGGAAGTGAGAAGAACAAGGAAAGACCAAGAGTCATCAGTCAGCTCAGTAATTCAAGAGGGCAACTGACAGGAAAAGAAATGGTGGTATGTTCTCTCCTGTATGCCAAACACCAAGCAAGAAGGATCAGAGTACATCCATCCTCAATGACTACTACATAGGAAAAAGTGTGAATCTTACAAGGCAAGCCACAAGTATACCCAATATTAGAATGTACATGCAGACTCAATTGAAAATAAGTCATTAATCTTTAAGTCAACAATTTCTTTTCATTTGGCAAAAATTTTGCCCAGATTTTTACTTTTTTCTACTCTTGAAGCTCTTTTCTTTTCTCTCTCTCTCTCTTTTTTTTTTTTTTTTTTTTTTTTTTTTTTTGAGTCACAGGGATCAAAATCCTCGAATTATCACCTAGAAAGCACTCTGTTGCATACGTTCTGTCTTTGGAGAGGTACAGAGATATTTCTGCTAAAAAATACTTCCAGACATGATATTTTTATCATTTTGCCAAATTGAAGTTAGTCTGCCTCAGACACTAATAGCTGGATGCTGATGAGAGTTTTAAAAACAATGAATTAAGATGCTCAACCTTGGCTTAACCTACAAGTAGTTTTGCCACTTACTGCTATGCTTCAAAATAGCAATAGCCATCAACTACAAGTTATATTACTTTGAGGCACTAGATGGATGCACACTTAACTCCAATTTCTCCTCACATCAGGCAAGTCACTCCATTTTTCTTACTACTGTATAAAGCCATGGTAGTGTTGTCAATTGTCTGTAAATGACATTTTAAAACAGAAGAGCTTAGAGGAGGAGATCTCAGAATACTGATCAGTTTTCTTGGGCCTCTCTCCTCTACAGAGTGCTATCCCACAGAACTCTTTTCAAGCCAATCCATGAGGAGGCTGAAGTCTGCTCTCCTGAAGTCCTTTTGCCCTGCTCCTTCTCTCATGATCCAAACTTTGACTATCTCATGATCCTGGCAGCCCTCAATCTTCACATCCTCAATGATCCCCTCCACTTCTGTGCGTATAAGGTCTAGCAGAGCATCTTTCCTCAGTGGATCCTCTATTAGTTGGGTCAGGAAGCTGATACTGCTGTACTTCAAGAACAACCTGGTCTGCCTACGCTCTGCTGTGTTGTCCCTCCAGCAGACACTGTGTCCCTGAAGAGCAGGGCCCACAAATGTGAGAATGCTTTTAGTTGTTGGTAGAAGACCTCATTCACTTTTTGTTCCTGGTCAGGTGTCCTACAGCAGACACCCTCTACATTTCATCTATACCAGTCTGCTCTTTTAGTCCTTACCCACAAGCTCTCAGTCAGGTCTTCATCCATCCCAGACAGACCTCCATGCACTCCAACTGTTCTCTCACATAAAGGGAAATTCGTCCTCATCATATTCCCCACCTTCCCTTCTTAAAGAGCCTGTATCCTTCCACTGCAACCCTCCAGTCAGGAGAGCTATTCCACCATGGTTCTGTGATCCCAACATGATTGCAGTCCTACAGCTGCACATATCCACCTCATCATGTTTATTCCCCATGCATTGGTGTAAATACATTTCAGAGAGACACCTAAGCATTCTGATTTTTCAGACAGAGTTTCAGTGTCATACCCTTACTGAAAAGAAACTCCAAAATTGCCACTTCCTGAATTTTTGAGAAATTGATGGGAATTTCCTACATACCACACACTACATAAAATATGTTCTTCACGAAGACTCTACAGCAATTCAAAATGAGAGGTGACAGCAGGTTGTACACTTAGTATCAGTTTCAAAGATGAAAAACATCAGTGCTAACCAACCAAGGTGCCTAGGCCATAAATAAACACTTAAACGTGGGTAAGGCCACATCAGGACAAAGATAGGTCTTGGAATGCTGGAGAGCTAATGATAAAAATAAAAAAGCAGCAATAAAAGTAAAACCGATGAAAATAGTCAACTGTTGTCAACTACCCAGCAATCTCAGCCAGGCTTTGCTGAGTCACACTATGCAAGCTGAGAGAAGCACTGCCACCATCTTGGACAACATACACATGCTCCCATGGCACAGAAAACAGGCTTGGAAATCTGCTGCAGATGCTGCTGAAGAAAATGTACTGTCACAGCTCAGAGCAGCTTGTGGCTCTGTATGAATGCACAGACTATCAATCAGAGACACATCTGGTAGATAAAACATCATATTTCCTAGTAAGCTTTAAGATCTGGGTTTTTTTCTGCTGCATTTTTTACTGCACATCTGTACATCCGTCAGTACTAATGCTGACAAACGAACAAAACCACAACTCTAAAAATCAGCCATAAAGCACCTGACCAATCCAAAATCGATGATGACTCGAATTCACCGTCAGTTAATCTCCCCTGCAGACATTTATGAATGTCCGCAGTTGATACAGTACTCGATACTAAAGTTTTTAGGTAATGTGTCAAAACCTGAGTCACACTACCTTAAAGATACTTCTCATTTTCCAGTTTTATTTATTTTGACAGCACAGGTACAATAGTAAAGTTACATGGATTACAGTTAAATCTATCTTAAAAGTTTTCCTACCTCCAGGCATAATCTGACCAACATCTTGTACAGTTAAAACAGACAACTTCTCTTCTGTATCCACTCTTATCACACCGTAACTCAGACAGTTCATAGATAGAACTGCTTTCCCTGGAGGAGGCCCACCCAGTTCTGGAGGTCTGAAAAACAGAAAGTCAAATCACTCGTGAATCAACAGACCAATGGCACTGTGTCCATCAAAAGCACTGTGCAATTCTGTCAGGTCTATTAAGATTAAACAAAAGAATGTTTTCTCATCTTAAACAAACAAGACTTCATGAGTGGTATGCATGAGATACCTGCAAGCCTCAGACTTTATCTGTCTAGGTATTCTGAGTATCTTTATGTGAGTAGTTGTCTTTTCTTACTGTCATCTTAGCAACACGTATATTTCAATAGTCAAGAATTTTTTTCCAGTCAACTTCTCAGAAAACAAACAAACAAACAAAAAAAATTACCTGCGAATAGCAACAGTGAGTGCCTCTGAGGAACTAGCACAGGGGCAGATTACCTCAGGTCTCAAACCTCTGGACTGAAATACATTCAGGAAGGCATCACATGAAGATATTGACCCTAAAAAGAACAGTAACAACATTGGAAACATTTTGTCAAGTGTAGGAAAGCTTGATCTGCAGAGGTCCAATGTCTACGCTTACTCTAACCTCACCTGTATAGATATGAATCCATTCCTGCACAAAAACTACATCCCTTCAAACTAAAGGACATCCTTCCCTACTATTAGATTCTAGATTTGAAGAACTAAATAATGGCTAACAACTAATTCACAGAATGAAATTCACAATTGCATACTTTTTTGCTGGTAGTGCTCCGTGATATCATCACTGAAAGTCCTCCAGTGATGCAGTGATTATTTTATCATTATGGGTAACTGTACCTGACAGTTTCCACAGTTCTTACATGCGTGTTTCTTATTGAGACCACGGAACCACAGCATTTAAAAATAAAATCAAATGCTTCTGAGAGATCTTCACTTCTGTTCAGAACTCTACCTTGCCACTAGCATGCAGCTCAAAATGTACAGGGATACTGCATGTCCTACGGCTTTGCACTTTACAGATCTGCAATTGTGGTACATAAGACAAGGCAAACTTCACTGCTCATGCTATATCCTGGGTATAAGGTAATGTCATATAAATTCAAATAACAGTACAACACTGATGAAAAAGTCATTTACAAAGATACATACAGCTAAGATGGGCAAACAGCAATGAAAAAGCAATGACACCATCAGCATACAATAGTATGCATTTTACTACAGAATTAACTGTGCAATACCTTCTAAGCATCAGCTCTGAAAAGCTGCCTACAACAATAATCATCCTAGCAAGACCAGTTCAAGTTTTATATTCTGCCGATGCATGTTCTAATCTCTCATCATATAACTGATCTCCAGCAAACCTGAAATACCACTGATTTTCTGAGGTACAAGCAAAACTAAGCCCCAAAGTTATATCCTTAATTGCAGGATGAAAAGAAGAAAGCAAACAAACCCTCTAGCTACTTTTTTTCTCAATTTGCTGTCCATTACCACTGTATCAGTTACAAAAAAAGGTAAGACTCTACCAATTACTCTAGTTAATAATATGTATTATTACTTTGAGTTAAGGTGTGACTGCTTCAATTTTTATGTCCGTGTATGATTGAGATGAACTCCAGGATAATGTACAGAAATCAGACACATATTCCAACTCATACATGGGTATCTACTTTGAAACTGGCATTATGATTTACTTTAAAAAGACTGTTCCAAAAAACTTCATTGCCAAGAATTGTTTATATAGTAAGTAATAAAATGTTTCCTATTGAAGTCTCTCTCCACTATCCTTAGAAAGACTGCTGCTGTCCCTTTTGCTGAAGACTAAATGCTGAGCTCCAATAGCACAGGTCCAGACTTCCATGACTTATGTGTTTCACTTCATCTTGAACGGACAGCTCAGAAAATACATCCATACTCACATGGATTAGCTCCATCTGCCACTATTAACATTCGTA
>PPHD01003397.1:9529-26227 GCA_002909625.1 Bambusicola thoracicus | reverse complement strand
TTTTTTTTTTTTTTTTTTTTGCTGTTCCTCACTGTGTCTATATGGTGCTTTCTGCCCTTTCTGAAATATGTTTTTCTTGAGGACCAGTCATGCCTCAACATTTTGAAGTTCTATTGTAAGCTTGCCTTAAAACTCCTACCTACTTTAAAAATGAACGTTAATTATAGATCGAAGTGGGCAGCACACAGCCAGAAATAGGTTTGCTTGAGTCTTCCTACAGGAAAATTGAAAGAAAATGCTCAGAGAACAGAAGAAGAAACTTTATGAGCATACTTGATAGAGATTTTGC
Organism: Bambusicola thoracicus; assembly: GCA_002909625.1. Classification (NCBI taxonomy): domain Eukaryota; kingdom Metazoa; phylum Chordata; class Aves; order Galliformes; family Phasianidae; genus Bambusicola; species Bambusicola thoracicus. The sequence goes on along the minus strand of PPHD01003397.1, from coordinate 25,938 downwards.
AGTTTTAGCCCACAGACCTTTGTCTCTTTTTGGTTTCTAGATCTTTTCCCAAAATATAGCATATGCTTACAGGAAAAAGCATGCAGTTACATGAGGAACGTAAATTTATTTCTTGGTCTGAAAACAAAAAATTAAAGTTACAAGTTTAGCAGAAATTCAGAGTAAATTATGGACTCACCCATTAGGATAAAATTGCACTGAAATTTGACTCTCATTAAAAATTTTAGTGCCTGGTCACCAATTGAGAGAACCAAAGAACTCTAATATTTCTTAGAACTGTCAGAAAATAGTACACTCTATTTAATTTAGAATTTAGTATAAGAAATTATAATATTATATGTTATATATTATGATACAATTATATACACATTCTTCATATGATATATGCAACATACATATAACAGTGTTTCAGTGCTGGCTTAAGTCTTCCAGCATTGCTCCTTCAGTCATGGAGACAGCTTCATCACTCCTTATGCGATTCACTTCCCCATCCTGTTTGATCTGTGAATCTCCCCTGACAGTTTCACTAGTGCAGCAAATCAAGTGGTGCTTCTCTGGAAATGAGTTACATGAGTAATAGTAGGAAAAGGTTGCTTTAGGGTTTTTAATTTGCCACAGACAAAAAGACTTATCTTTACTCATCTATAGAATGTCATAACCATCATGCCAGATAGTCTTTTATTACAGAATCACCAATTATTTACTTTTAATAAAGTAAACTAGTAAGATATGTGTGATGCTTTACTATTTGAACTCTAGTAATCCAGTCTGGGAACATACCGATTTGTTCTTTTGTGTAAATGACTTCTGATTTCTGGGAACTAGAAGATAGATTTATAGGTTCCTGTCAGTATAGAGGAGGTTAAGCCCACATTTGAGAAGAACATTCTAATGACTAAATAAATATGCATCTTTGATAAAACTAATGCCAGTTTCTTCTTGAGGTTATAAAAACCACATGTATAAAAGTTAGAAAAAAATAAATGAGGAGATAGAAGAAATCTGACTGAGAAGCAATAAGAGCAGATCTCATGTTTTGGATATTGTTCCATGGCTATATCTGCATTTTATGTTCGGATCTTTCTCTATTTTAAAGCGGGATGAGGCAAAGAGGAAGAACATCATCACACCACTGTCTGGTAAAGTTCAGTCTTAGTGGACTATGTTCTTGCCGTCTTGTAGTTCAGCTCCAGCAGAAAGTCACATTGTTGTCAAATGACAACATGGTCAACAATCCTTTAGAGAAAACGATTTCAAGCTTACCCTGACTTAGACAGAGTTCATACAGGTCATATACAGACTGCCAAAAGTTCAAATAGTAAGGCATATGCTCTAGAAATTGTGTAATTCACTGGGCACAACTCCTTTATCCTTGCCCTGCTTCTATTAGATGTTTGTCCTTAGACAGTAGTAGAGTACATTACTTGGTCTTGCAAGGAGTCTAAATCTATTAGTATTTCTGTGAGTTCTAGACAAATTGAATGTCATCATTCATTTCTATATACATTTAGTTCTGTGCATACTAAGGAAGATGTTCTAACATCTCTTTGAAAATATGCATCAGAAATTGCTTAGAAGCTTTGTCTACACATTTTAAGTAAATGTAATTCTAACACTGTTCTAACATTGAAATCTGAGAGCATGTTTTCAGGAATAAGTGTCTGCAATAAATATACTAAATTTGTCTTTAATAATGTAAAGAGTTAGCCTGAATTAAAAAAAAAAATAATAATAATAAAAAGCTATGCGGTCAATAAATTGTAAACTTCTAATAGCTGAAAATCATGGTTTATTTCATACACACACACAGACAATCTCACATCTACTTTTGTAAATCACTCTAGTCCATATTTTAGAGAGATGGGATTACAAATCCTCCTTTGGGGAAGATGGGAAGAAAAAATAAAAATTATTTGACAGAAAACATCTTTTACTCAAAATATAATTCTGTTTCTTTGTTCTCTGTACTGTGTTCTGCTACTGTGCTGATAATTTATTCATATTTTTCATTTGTTATTTTACTGAGTAATTCCAGTGTATTAATCTAAGATGCATTTAAAATATTATAATAATTATATACTAAACTGTTAAGCAAGGTAGTGAGGTGAAGAAGGTTGCCATCTCCTCCAGCCCTTGATGCAGGACCACTCCAGTGCAGGTGCTGAGGCCCAGCCTAGTGCCTAGGGTCCTGCAGTCTCTGCCCAGGCTGGGAGTTGCAGCTGCTCTTTTCCCCCTTTGCTGGTTCAGCTAATAACAAACTCAGAACATAGCCCAGAGACATGCAGGCAGAGACAAGACATTGATACAGCTGGCCACTAAGGCTGCCCTGGCCAAAAACTGCCTTACTTACACTTACTTACAACTGTACTTACACACAGGACTCAGAATACAACCAACCAAGTCCCATTTCTCATGAAGACAGAAGTACACTCATGCAAGCATACAAACAGCACTGTCCAGGTTCACAAGGACACACGCATTCACAGATCCTTCTAGCAACGTCACAGCTTCCCCATCTGCCCAGAACTATGGCATAGCTGCCTGTCCAGCAACTCCCAACTGGATCCTGGTCCCCTAACCTGCTTCACGGTTCACCTGCTTGCCAGCTGGTCCAGATGGAAGTTCACAGCAAACATTCAGCACTCACACACTGGTTGCTTATGCACACCACGTTTGCAAGTCCTTGCTAGGCATACCAAAACGGTCCCAGCTCCCTCCTAATATATTGTCCTGGTCCCAGAGCCCCAGTAGTAAACTTTAGTAGTAAAGTTCAGCTTAAAGTTTGCAAATGAAAGCACATGAATAGACCACACACATCAGATTTGGAGAAGATAAAGACACTGCACACAGCAGCTGGCAGCAGGCACATGCTCTGTGAGCTGTGGTCTTGCTCCAGATGCTGGTTGGGAGCCCTGCACTCACCTCACTATCAGTCCTTCAGTAGCTGGCAGTCTGGACTCAAAGCATAAGGAGCCCACTCAGGTTCACAGACAACCCTCCAACTACTGACGCTAGGACTCTCATTTGCTCCAGTAGCTGGCGCTACAGACCAGAGGAGCTTGCTCCCTCAGCATGACTTTTAGCTTGCACCAACCTTTACTTACACAGGTCTTTCCAGTAGCAGCTGACACTTAGTTCTCACAGCACACATACACATAGAAGAGAGAGCTAAGAAAAGATTACATGGGAAGATCTGAGATGATAAGAAAGACTTGGGTGATGAAGCAGGGCTTAGCCAGCTGAGCTTACTGACCAGCCTCATTTCGTATGTGACAGGCTTTTATATACTATTTTCTACCTAAACTCCCTTTATTCCTCCTGCTCCCTTTTCCCCCAGTTATGTCCTCACAAGCTTGCCAAGCTCTGTACCAGGTGTCTTCACGTTCACAATCTTATCAGCTGAAAAGTCCAGGGTGGTGTTCATGCAAGTGGCACCTGTAATTTGATAGCCTACCAGCTAGTATGACTTGACAGGTTAGTTTCTTGCCACTGTCTCCAAACTTAGAAGTCTTCAGATGGATAATCCTTCTGGAATAAACGTTTCAACATTCTCACATGCTCTTATATATTATTGTGACTGACCAGACTTGCTTTCCATTGCTGTCTCCCTTTCTTACTATCACTTGTTGCCTTGGAAAAGTTCCTTGATCAGGTATCTGTAACAGAGCAGACATTCCTTCCACATACCCTTACATAAATAATACTTTGAATGAAATGAGTCACTATTTCCTGGAAAATGTTAGGAAGAGAACTTTAAACAGGTAGATAAGAAAAAATATTTCAAATCAGTGACCTTACAATAAGAAAAAAAGTTTCTTTCTTGGAGCCGGTCCTAATCCTAATTTTGCTGTCTGGAGAGTCTACATCTTTTGTAAATCTAACTCAAATAAAGAAGATTAAATTCAGTGGAGAAATAGTAGAGGACTTATCAACTAGGTGAATTATTTGTGAACAACTGTATAATAAATTTGACAGTAATTGAATTATATTTGTTTTAATAAGAAAAAAGTTTTAGTAAAAACACTGAGAACACTTTATCTGCATATGATTTATTTTTTCCAATCACTCTTTTTAGGGGTACAAAAATGTGTGTCAAATAAAATGATTCAGATATTCTGATTTTTTTTTTCCTGGTCTTTACCTTTTCCTTTGATATGTCACTTAACTATTACATGGATGCTATGAAAACTAGTACTCTTTCTGTTTAGTGGATTACATATTTATTTGGGGCTTGAAAAGCACCAGGTTGTTTTAGATGTCAGTAATTTCAGTTGCCTTTGATATTATTTAACTACATGTTTAAATCACTCTGAACAAAAAAGGCAGATCCAGCACAATAACCAAAACCCATACATTATTCAAATGACACTTCCACTTGTACTCACAATAATAACCTTTACTAAGAACCCTACTGAGTAAACTTGTTAATATTACCTGAAGCAGCTAAAGTTGTTTTCATTTTCATATTTTAGTTTATATTTTCCCAGATTTGGGATTTTCAGGTACATATCAAGGTAAAAGTTAGTAGAAACCTATGCATATACTCATGATTGAAAACATCATAATCACTGAAGATAAATCACTACTCTGGAGTTTTATTATTTGAAAAATTAAGTTGTATTCTTTTTCAAAAGAAATTTCTTAAGGACTTGACCGTTATCTAGTATGCAAGGTAGGAATCTTCTTTTTGAGCTCCTTGTTTACTTTGGGTTGCCTCTGAGTATGGATTAAGTATTATGCTTTGCAAACAAGTCTGCACGTTCACTGATTTCTACGAAATATATGATCCATCAGAAGAAAGTACAATCTTATAATGATGGAAAAAACATTGAGAAAGATTATGGATCTGTTGTTTTCACAGAACCAGTCTTCTGGGGGTAGGATGCATTTTGTCTTACAAACTTAAAGCTTACGTATGTGTGAGAGCTTTACACTCCCTCAGTTATTCATTCTTCAATAAAAGTTAATGTAATTCTATTCTAATATTTCTGTAATTCTCATATTGATCAATGTGTATCCGGAATCTGATTTAAACTTTATGTATGCTAAATTTCACTTAATCTAGCAAAACACTTAATGGGGCTGTTTAACAACATGGATGGGCATACAAAATATGCTCAGGTCTCTTTCATTAACATGCTCATTGAGAGAAAAACACATAGACACACCTGCAAATCTTGCTGTTCAATTGTGCATGTGTGAGAAAGAGAGAGAGAAAGAAGGATCTTGGAAAAATGACCTGCAATTGCAACTAATGAAACCGTGTTTTTGAAAATGTAGTCATTTTTTGTGGAATGAAATTATTGCATATTGATCCCCCTCCTCCTCCTCATCTACATCAGCATGTATTTATTTCATATTCTAGAATATGTTGCTTTCCATTTGAAATCAATTTATTCAGGAATGCCCCAGGCATAAAAGAAAAAAAAAAAAAAAAAAAAAAAAAACTATTGTTGTTCTTATTATCCATATGAATGAAAATAGAACATCAGTGTAAGAGCCTCCAAATTTCATTGGCATACTTTCCTGGTGTGCTTTTTGATGTTATAATAGACATTCTAAATTATATTTTAGCTCTTTTACAAGTTATTTATGAATTTGTCTGCTAATAGACACTTGTAAATTTCATGTATGTGGTGTAAATATTTACCTGATATTAAGTAGTTTTATAGATCTCTTGGAAATCTATGTACACATCTATATATGTTCAAAAATAGCAATCAGACTGCAAAGCACTTATACCCTTATTGATTCAAGAGGACCACAAATTATGCACATAAATTCATCCTTAACATAAAACTCAAGATTAGCATACAGCTCCAGGAGCACTGAGCCAGGTCTATAGATTCCAGCTGCACAGAGTAGTGTTTATACATGGAAACTGAAGTTGTTAATAAGTTAATATTAATAGAAACATTGAAAGGTAATTGAAAAGAAGACATAAAACTAAGCAAATACCAACACATCCTGAAAAGTCTGTTTAATATACCTCACTTTATTGGACTTTTCGAGGTAGAAGAGGTGAAATATATAAATATATGAGAGTACATAGATACTTATTATAAAATATTAATAGGAAGAAGGGAAAAACTTCTGCTGTTGCTTTTCAAGGGTCAGAATGTGCTTTAGTTATTATACACCACATGAGAACTGGAAATTTAGATGTGGAACTAGAACCTTGGATGATATCAACATACATTAAGATTTACAAATGGCAGTTGGGAGAATTTGTACACAAGTGACAGGCTTTCAGTGTCTCTTTATAACAGAGAGATAAAACAGTCACAATATCTAGATACTAAAGTCCCCCAAAAGATCCATATTAAATTATGCTACATCATGTTTGAAGAACAATGCATTTAACATAGATACCCATATCTTCTAATGTCATATGAAGATCAGTAATAAAATGTGTTATGTTGTCTTAGAGAAGATCAAATAAGATTCAGAATGAGAGTCATACTGGAACACATACATTAACTCACGGCATATACGGAGTAGCTTTATAATCTGAAGCTAACTGGTCTGTCTAGTGAGTAGACAACCTCTCTTCTAAGGAGACATCCACATTTCTAAGAGATTAAGGAATGTAACTAGTGCCTATTTGAATTGAGAATGAGTAGAATTTCTCTCAGAAAGCTAAGAAATAAACTTGTTTGGGAGAAAAAAGTTAAATGTGTGCAGACTCCTGGAGAGGCATTAAAAAGGAAAGTTTATCTCTCTACTGAATGTTCATAAGAAAAATATTTATGAACGTTTTGTCTCAAGAAAGGCTTCTATCACCCAAGCAGATAAAGAATTTCCTGTTAAACATTACTCTAGTAGCTTGATTTTTTCACTTATTCTTCTATTTTGCTACTGTGATATGTAGAAAACATCACAGTACTCTTTTCTTACAAATAGGGTTTTTTTGTTTTGTTTTGTTTTGTTTTTTTTAATCCTATTTACTTACTTCAGCCTGGTCTGTGTTAAGAGTTGTTAGGTTGTTTACAAAATGTACAACGGAAGTAGAAAATTCCGTGCCACAAGATGTTAATTGTTTTCATGTGTTTCAAGAGAGATTTAACAAGTTCATGGAAAAGAAATCTCCTGAGAATTACTGGAGACATGAAAACTGCTTTTTGGGTCAAGGAATTCCTGTGTTGTAAACAGCAAAGGCTAGAAAAATGTATGGAGAAAATATCATAGATGGGTGTCTGATTATCTGCACTCATATCTACTCATCTCCTTTTTGTTACTATTAGAGACAAGGTAAGTTTATATTCCTGATAGTTTACATTCCCAATTCAGCAATTCCTTTGGTGTATTTATTTGCAGAGGGGTAACCAATAACAGCAAAGTTATCCTCATGGAGGATTTGGCAAATAAGCAGAGAGAGCAATGGAAGCCCTTACAACTGTCCAGCTCCAAAGATATGTCTCAGGTATTCAAAGAGTAACAGCATGTGCACCCATTGGAACCACACATTCCAAGATAAAAGTTGAAAGAGGTCAAATAAGTGTTTTCTGGTAACAAGTATAATCTAGAAGTTTTCTGTTTTTTGTGTTTTGTTTGTTTGTTGTTTTGTTTGTTTGTTTGTGTGTGTGTCACGTCTTTGGCAGTGCTTCTGAGCCCCAAGTGAAGCTTCACAACTAGAAGATATTCTTTTATTCTAAAGAACATGATTGTATTTGTATAAATAGGATTGTCATTGGAAAAAAAAAAAAAATCTGAAAGCTTCAGTCATATATAGGTCTTACTTCACATAAAAACGTAACAAACCTGATATCTCTGAAAGCTAACCCTGACAGGCCCAAGTTGCTGACAGAAAGTTATCATAAACAAATTCTTTTCTGTGAACAATTCAATTTCTTTTTCTTAGCTGCAGGGCAATTTCCCTAACCCAGACTTTGATCAGACCTTTGGCTTTATGATGGCACAGAGCCCAACTAAGTGGAGTTTTTTGCAGACTGGAGGCATGGAACTTCATCTATCTCAGTATAATGGCATTTATAGAAGAATGAATTGTGCAGCACTCATGTATCAGGTTTGACTCAAAAACTAACAGCTGTATGACCCTCAGAAATAGATATTTTTAAAAAAGTTGTTCAATTGGCATACTTAAGAAAAAGTCCTATAGTTCTGTGTTCAGAATGTTAAGAGAGCAAGTATAAAAGAAAGTATCAGGGAAAATAATGTTCAAGTGATAACTTGCAGAATCATACATATCCTCAAACTCCAAAACTCAGAGTCAAGAATGTAATTCAAATTTTAATTCTCTTTTAATAGTTAATTTCTTCTACTAGTCTAACTGATTGTCTTTAACTTCCTGAGTGTGGTGGTCATATAGAAGAAGAGCCCCAGTGAAGCCATCAGAAGTCCACACAGTTCATCAAGAACATGAAAGACTAGATTTTAAATCATCATGTCTCATTAATGGACTAAAATGCCAAGTTAAGTGGTAGTTACCTACTCTTACTGTTTCAACAGTAAGAAGGGTGTATTATTTTTGTCACCTGGGAAAACAGAGTTGAATTACATAAAAATATAACCTTCATAGATCACTTGAAAAGTAATGCTTCGTATTTATTTCCACGAAACCATGACAGATACAAAGAGCATGATAAGACTATTAGAGACAGCATATTCTCAGCTACAGAACAGTATTTTGAAGGATAGTCACCACCATTAGCTATGGATTTTCATCATTGATGAACAATAACCTGTATGCTGCACTCATAAAAATCTGTACCAGTGGAAGTGACCCACTGTCTCTGTTGCCACTGTCAAAATGCACTACATACCCCTCACTGTGCTCACAACCACTGTTTGATCTTCATAAACATTCAGCAAGTGTGGATGAATGTCAGTGGGTGTAATTTTTTGTGCATGGAAGAATTCAGTTCCATACCTTTGTTTCATATGCACTTGCATGCCATATGTATTTTGTCAGCCTTCCCCTCTATTGTCATCTATTATACAACAACAACATTTAGTAGAATATTGGCCAGAAAGTTCATCCGCTACTGCTATGACACCAACATCCATCTCTGATATTGTGGGCCAGCATAATAAAATAGGAGGCATTACTTTCAAAGCAGCCATTCTTTATGCTGCAGTAACAACTGTCTGATTTAGGTCTTGGATAAAAGCTAAAGTGAACTCTCCTAGTAAGGAAAAAAAAATAAGAGCAATATTTGTTACAATATTATTTTTCTTACTCTATACCACATTGTGCATTCTCAAGTGGAGCTTCACTGAAGTTGAGAAAGAGTAGAAAAAAGTCAGAACAGACAAAACTGGTGTTATCTTACTGTCATGGGCATGAAAAATGTCTCATGTAGCATTTCAAACTCACTCTCTGTTCCACCCAAAATAGTTAAACTGCTTTTATTTATTATGAATAAATCTATACAAAAAGAGCACAGAACACATTCAGTTTCTGGAATTGCATTGTTTCTGCTCTGATCATTTTTCCTTTTTTTTTTTTTTTTTTTTTTTTTTATTCTTCCTCTCTCTCGTATCTCAGAATCACAGAATGTCAGGGATTGGAACAGAAGGGATCTTGGAAGATCGTCAAGTCTAATCCCCTGCTGGTGCAGGAAAACCTAGATTAGGTCACACAGGAATGCATCCTGGTGGCTTTTGAATGTCTCCGGAGAAGGAAACCCACCAGCTCTCTGGGCAGCCTATTCCAGTGTTCTGCTATCCTTTCTGTGAAGTTTTTTTCCTCATATTTAGGTGGAACCTCCTATGTCCCAGCTTGCATCCATTGCCCCTTGTCCTATCATTGGATGTCACTGAGAAGAGCCTGGCTCCATCCTCCTGACACAACACACACTCTCAAGCAGTCTCCTGTCCTTCTTAAACTAAGGGGCCCAGAACTGGACACAGTATTCCAGATGTGGTCTCACCAGGGAAGAGTAGAGGGAGGGGGAGAACCTATCTCTAGACCTACTAACCAAACCCCTTCTATTACACCTTAGGATGCCATTGATATTCTTGGACACAACGGCACAGTGCTGTCGCATCATCCTGCTGTCCAACAGGACCCCCAGTATGACTTTACTACTGTTTCTGTCTACAGGACAACCATTTATTTCTTTATTCCCATGTCCAATAATAATTTTCACCTCAATTTCTGCTATTTCTGAAGCTGCCTCCTGATGCATAACTTTGCATAATTTTGCTAGTAGTAAGGGACAGTGAAGTTAGTAATTTACTTTCTTCACCACATACACAAGTGAACTCTTCTTATATATCCTTTGACTGTCCCTTTGCTCTTTAAAATATTAATCTTTAAAATACCAATGCACTTCTCTCCTGCAGAAAAAGATTTAGATATTAATTATAACCTGTCTAGTAAAAATGAAAGAGACGCCTGTAATTATGAAGAGGCATCACACAATTGCACTTTGCTAAATCAGTAATGAATGGAAAAAAAGTTCATGAAAATGAACGTGAAGTGCATATTTACCCACTGAGGATGAAACATATTATATTTCTTTGTATGTATGAAGAAACCTTTATGAATGATTGTTATTCATATTATTGATTAGTTCTTTTAACTACACCTTCTGCATAATTAGATTCTTAGAATTATAATTTAAGTGGACGGGGTGTTTGAACAATAAACTAAACTTTCAATATTTGTCTGTTGATTTCACTACACCAGGCTCAAAGTCTCCACAAAATTTGAATGTTTTAGAATGAAATATATAAAATACAATATAAAGAAGTACATGTCACCTAATATAAGAAATGTGAATTGCTGATAAAAATGCAGTTAAGCCTCAAACTCTCTAAATTTATTAGGGGTTCTACTGCATTCATAACCTTGACTATTATCCTTGGATTGGGCACTTATCACAGTTTATTTTCTAGACTATGACAGAAAGAGGATATAGTATCTTCCTCCGTACTCATAGCCTGGCAAATAGAACAGATTCAGGACTGATACTGGTAATTCATATTGCGGTTCTTCCTTTGTTTAGATAAACTTAAGCCATATCTCCAAAAGAAAATCCTCAAAGTTACAGGGGAATGTAAAGTTATTCTTTCACTAGTTATAATTGTTCTACTTTAAGCAGACTAATTGAAGAGAAAGGGAGAAAAAAAAAAAAAAACAAAAAAAAAAAAGAGAGAGAGGGAAAAATGTTTTATAGCCCAATATTAAGAACATTTTCTTTGTGGACATTATAGAAAATATATTTTAAAAAAGCACACAGATAAGAAGACTTCTACCTTGTCTTTCTTGATCTAAAGCTGTTTTGACCTCTACAAGAAGAAAGAACCCTACCTATTTTAACTGTATTTTATATGAACTCTAATCTGAAAATTTCTGCCTGAATCAGTTAAAAGATGATTACTAAAATTAATGTGTATGTTTCAGTGGAATGAGCATGAGATGAACTAGAACTAAATTAATGATTGAAGAACAAAATCTCGGTAAACTGAGACTTAAGTTCTGTGTTACTTTTGAAAAACTGGGCTGTGTAGAACAGCTCATTAAGGTCACAGATAGACTCATAGAATTGTTTGAGCCAGAAGGGACCTTTAGACATCATCTAGCCCAACTCCCCTGAAATGAACAGGGATATTTACAGCTAGATGAGGTTTTTCAGAGGACCATCCAGCCTGACCTTGAATGGCTCCAGGGACAGGGCATCTGCCACCACTCTAGGCAACTTGTTCCAGTGCTTCACCACCCTTATTTAAAATAAATACATAAATCTTTACATCCAGTCTATATCTCCCCTCTTTTAGTTTGAAAACATTTCCCCTTGTCCCATTATAACAGACCCTACAAATGAATCTGTCTCCTTCTTTCTTACAGGCCTGATTCAGATGCAAAATATTGCTCTCAGGTCTCCCTGGAACCTTCTCTTTTTCATGTCTGAATAGCCCCAGCTCTCTCAGCCTGACCTTGAAGGAAGTTGAAATATATGTACTCCATATATGGATGTCTGTACTGCAGATTCCACATCTGGACACAAAAGATAAAATAGCATAGAAGCTGTCTGAACACCAGAAGAATTTTAATTCAGAAATGGGAAAGACATGCAACACCTTGTGTGATAATTCAACTCCTCAGTTGTTTGCCTAGGAAAAGGTGTTTGTAACAAAATACTTTTTTTTTTTTTTTTTTTTTTTTTTTTCCCCCCCCCAGGAAGTTCTGTCTCTACTGGGAAACTAGAAGCCAAAATGCTGTTTTCTTCCTGCTACTTCGTTATTTTGGTTTTATTAGCATCTACAGAATTATCAAGAGACCCTGGAGATATTCAGCTGCAGATGATCTGCAAGTGGAACAGTGGAACTTGGTATATTAGGAGTTGCTTTGAATGCTTTGACAGTATGTCTACTACCTTATCAGTAGGATTGTAGGGTACCAGGAAGCAAAGAAGCAAAGGGTGCTCCCAATAATCATTTCACTCTCTCTACTTCCATTGTAGTCTCTCACTTTTTTTTTTTCTTTTTTTTTTTTTTTTTTTTAACTCTATTTGTTGTCAGATTTCCTGAAGTTTCTGCTCGTGCAGATTTTCATGAGCACAGTACACAGGCTCCCATCTTGCTGATGAAAATGCATAGATAATGGTGGTGAATATGTTGAAAAATACTGTTTAAATAGTGTTTTGTACCTAAGAATTTGCTGTATCAAACTGTGTTATTGTGCTCTTTGTATCTGTTGTAGTTTTCATGGAAATAAAAAGGAAGCATTACTTACAGAGCAGCCTACATATAAATACAAAGTTGATGCCTCTTATAGATGTATTAATAAATCAAATATTTTTTCGGAGGGTGGTGGTTGATGGTTTCCATGAGGTGATTGATTTGGAGAATGTAGATCATGAATACTAACATAACTTCAAATCATAAAATGAAAGTAGTCAGAATCAGATTTTGTTTAAGCTGAAGAAGTGACTTAGAACTGTCATAGCAAAATTGCTACTTAAAAGCTCACAATTATAAGAAAACAACTTTGAAATACATCTACAATATTAGAGTGCATGTACTGAATATAAAACTCTAAACCAACCTGAAAATAATAATTATTTTTCTTTATTTATTTTCAATCTATATGCCATTCCATCTTTTTCATACCCCTCACAAATAAGCTGGTGATATTTGCTGAGAAAAGAATCCCCAGAAGCTAGCAATGATATGCAGTAAAGTCATCAGTAAAAGAGAATGAAGAATTACAATCTTGTGTTTTGTGCTATTACATGAATATTTTGAAAGTATAACCTTCTGTGATTGTTAAAACATTGTAAGATTATTTTCAGTCTTTTTCCCTGGAGACATTTAGCTCATAAAGATTGGTAGAAGCCACTGCTGTACTAATGTCCTAACCTATATTAAAAAGCAATGGATTAAAGTCACAAATGGCTCATTGCCTACGCTGCTTAATAAAGGAGTCAAAGACCAGCCTCTCTCCTTGAAGCCAAGTAGTTATCAACTAGCTGATATCCACACTTGTCTAGCTAATATCTAGACCTTCAGGGATAGACAAAGAGAGTGCTGCAGGAATTCACAACTTTTCCATGAAATTAGATAACAAAAATATTGTACACTTCGAGGTACCAAAGACTTGCATTTACTCCATAGCTTTCTCTTGTCAGTTCCAAAGAGGCCTGTCCCTAAGCATTATAACATTTTAAGTCACTTGGTGACACCTTGCATGAGCCAGTGCTCTCAAACTGAAACAGAAGATACTGTTTAAATGTTGGGAAACACTTGTTTATTGTGTGGGTGATGAAGTAAGGGAGTAGGTCAGCCAGGCAAGTTGTGGAGTCTCCCTGTTTGGAAGGGAACTGCTTGGGCATAGGCCTAGGTAACCTGCAATAGATGTCTCTGTTTGAGCAGGTGGTTGGACTAAATGATCTCCAGAGGTCCTTTCCAAGTGCAACCATTTTGTGATTTTGCATAGTCACCAGTAATTTCAAACTAGGGCTCTAGTTCCTTTTAAAATCCATTATTTTAATTATCTGAACATTGAGAACCACAGTTGACTTAGGCACCCACATTTTGAACATAAAATTATTAGGATAGGGACACATACAAGTCACTGAAGAGTAACAAATTGCTTTATGTAGTATCCATCAGACGTTCCTTAGATGTCTACAGATGAGTTGGCCACCTTATGTAAAGTTCATTGATATAAAGAGAACTGCTTTAAGGCACAGTTCATTTCACTTTGGTACAGACAATGCTTTTCATTAGATGAGTAGCATTTTTCAAGTACTTCTTGCCATTACTGTGATTAGCTCACATCAGACGTCTATAATTTTATGATCTAAAACAGGGAAATGGATAACAGCACACTTGTGAACTAGTCTGAAGTAAATATTTATTAATATGATATTAACTTTTTATTAAAAAAATGACATAAATGATAAAAATCAATACCATTTTTTAAGGTTGTGGTGCTGAAACCTAAAAGTGCAATGAATTCTACCAATCTGTAAGGGGGTTATATTCCATTCCAGATTGTAGATACCCAAAGTTTGCTTCTGTGTTTATTAAGCTGAAGAGCTAACTCACTGAATTTATTTTCTTTACCCTACTATTTATTTTCACAAAACTTCAGGAAACTTTGTTATCTGTTTGCCATTTTGTTCCTGTTCATATTCAGCAGCAAGTTCAAAAATATTTTTGTTATAGATGATATAAAAACATGCAAACCTACGAACACACATATGCATACAAAGACAAATCTTTACATAAATCTTTTCTTAGAAAATGAGGCTAAAAGTATTCATCAGATATATGCAGCTATATACTGTATCTTTCTTGATAAAAATATGAACATATGTCATTCAAAATGCCTTCATATACTGAAATTGGTGGGTGACATTGAACTGACACTGAAAGCTTTCAAATTATTTGTCATGTTTAGTCTTTCTATGCTCACTTGATGGACAGAACTGTATTAAAGTTTCTCAAAACAAAATTAGACTAAAAAATATCATTTTTTTCTGTCAATATGTACTTCTGGAAATGACAACTGTAATCTCTCAGTGCCTGCAGATAATGGATGTTCAAAGATTCTTGCATCAGAAGTGACCTAGGCTGCGTGTAGAGATGGGGTCAGGAAGGCCCAACTGGAACAGGACTTGGCAGGGGGGACAAGTGGCTTCTGTAGATACATCAACTGGTAAAGGAAAGTACAGGAGGGTGTACCTGTGCCTGTAATGAGCAAGAAGGTGGAGCTACTTAACTTTTTTTTTTTTTTTTTTCTCTTCACCTCAGTCTTCATTTGCAGCTACTCTACACGTGGCCCTCGAGCAGATGGTTTAGAAGGTGGTCAGCTGTTCGATGGAATTGATCCTGCCTCTCTACTCTGCTGATGAGGCCTCACTCGGAGTACTGTGTCCAGATATGGAGTCCTCAGTACAGAAGAGATACATACCTGTTAGAGCACATCCATAGGAAAGCCATAAAAATGATCCAAGCTGGGGTTGTTGTCACGGAGTTATCCAGATAGATTTGTGCCCATGACAAGGGGGGGTGGTTGGGGGTAGTAGGCTCACGAGCCACCCTGGCTTCACGAAAAAAAATGGAGCAGCAGCAACGATCTAAGGAGAACTGGTTTTACTAACTACGATGTTGGAATGCAAGATGACATGATATAATACAATCTAATTGGAGGTAAGTATAATAAATCAGATGAAATGAGGGAGGGCAAAAAAGCGATAGAGAGAGACAGAGAGAGAGAGAGTTTCAGAAACCGAAAGCCTTACTTGATGAAGGCACACGGCTTGGAAGCACATCCACTCCTCTCCCTGGCAGCAAGTGAAAGTGAAAAAAAGGACCACACGCAACCAGAAGACGTATCTTCCATGATGTATCTTCCTTCTCTGACTGTGAGGTCCTCTGGGATACGTAGTTCTTCTTCTCTTTTGTCCATTATGTTATGATGTGGAATACCAATAGCAAAGTTACAAAACCATGACAGTTGTTCAGCCTGGAGAGGAGAAGGCTCGTGGGGGGAACTAATAGCAAATTTTCAGTATCTAAATGGGAGCTAGAAGAAAGAAGGGGACACACACTTTAGCAGGACTCCTCTGTAACAGGGCAATGGGAAATGGTTTCATACAAAGGAAGGGGGGATTTAGACTGGATATAAAGAAGAAATTCTTAACAATAAGAATAAGAACAATAAGTGTAGTGAAGCACTAAAACAGGTTGCCCAGAAATGTGGTGAATCCCCCATCCTTGAAGACATACAAGGTCAGGCTGGCCTAGACTCTTAGCAACCTGATCCAGGTACAAACGGCCTTATTCATTGTAGGGAAGTTGGACAAGATGACATCTAAAGATCTTTTCCAACTCAAATGATTCTATGATTCTTTGACATCTGGGACTCTGGATTCTAAACAGTGAAAGACTTAAAAATGAGGAAATGTCCTTCGCAACAAATAAAAAAAAAA
>PPHD01003396.1:0-31696 GCA_002909625.1 Bambusicola thoracicus | reverse complement strand
ATATACACACACACATACAGACCAAAGAAATGGTGCATTCTTTTTTTCTCTGTTTTAAATGGAATTTAAACTCTTGGGTTTGAGATGTATAACGTGTCCGGGGATAAGAGTACTTACGTGATCTGAGACTGTATGAGTAAACACATTAGTTAAATTAAGCGATTCAAGTTTAATTAAAATAAAGAAATTCAGCATGCATTGGCCTTTTTTATATCCCAAATGAGTAACAGAAATGCTTCTAACCTTAAGAGGATAAACAATACCCACTATTGTGATGTTCTGTTCTTAAATGATAATCATCCACTCATTTTGTTGGAAAACTGGCATACTTCCTCCCAGCTTCCAGCAGCATTTGAAAAATATTCTATTGCCTCTATCTATATCCCCAAGAGAATGTCTCCCCATCATTCTCCCAGTGCAAGCAAGAGGATGGGACAGACCCAATGCAGAGTACTGCTCACTGGTCAAAACAGAGCATGAAAATATGTCTCACCTTTTGCAGAGTGCGTGACTATAGGCAACCTGGTGCTAAATTTGTAGGTGGCCTGATTCTGCAGCATTTGCCTTGTAAAGAGAGGCAAAGCACGATAGGCTTGTTCAGTTTTGAAAGAGTCTACTTTAGGAGCTCACTGTCAGCCACCTCAACCTTACACGGAACCTATCAAAGAGACCGAGCCAGGCTCTTACAGCAGAGCACAGAGGGAGGATGAGAGATGACACAAAGAAACAGAAACAAGAGGTTCAATGAGATTTAAGGAAAGACATTTTCCCCCATGAGGTCATTTGAGCAGTGGAATAGGGACCCATCTTGGAGGTTTTCAAAACCCAACTGGATACAACCCTAGGCTGACCTCAGAATTATTCCTACTTTGAGAAGGAGTTGGACCAGAGACCTCCTTACAAACTGAATTATCTTACATTCCAAGAAGAGTTTTAGTTTCCTTAAGGAACGATGGGATTTTCTTGAAAACTTCCCCATAATCACATCCTGCCAGAAATTCTTTAAGCAAATCTCTTTCCCGTATGTCAGGAACATGAGCACACCCAGGCACACATATCAGACCTTCTGAGGCTGGAAGAGGGGACAATCCTCATTATAATGGACTGAAAATCTAAGGGCTCACCCTGTAAAAGTACAGTGTCTCAAACCCTCACTGTGGACAAGTTCTTAGCACAGTCTTAAGTATTCTGCTGTTCTACTCCTACGAAAGGGTGGAAACAAGCTATCCCAACAGAATGCACCTTTACCAATTCCTGTTAGAGGTTACTTTCATAGAGTATATCAACCAGAAGCTATACTCATAAAGAACACAGATATACAGATGACAAAAGCACGCACATGTCTTGCTTGAAGAAGCATAAAAAGGACAAAAAAGAAAAGGGGGGCCAAAGACTGCCTTTAAATTCCATACAGCCAATTACTGCTAGGAAACAAGATGACTTTGCCAAGCTTACAACAGTAACCAACCATGCCAGGGCATCACCAAGACTGATGACAGCCTCATGCTTCAGCCCACCCAGCTGAGCACAGGCAGAGGATGCTCCCTAATGTACGGAGATAATGCCACTCTGCGGGTGGGGAGAGGAATGAGAGACTGTGCTGCTCTGTGCCACTTGATCTTAGATCTAGAAAGTGGTCCATCCCAATTTTGTTCACTACTACTACTGCTTTATTCACTGCTACAAATAAAGGATGGATGCACTGGTAGAGAACCTGTAACTTCTGAGCACTCTATTTTCTATCCTATTTGTGGTCAGAATTTTTCTGCACTGAACAGAAAAACAATTAGAGAGGCACGCAAAATAAATGCAACGCACAGATGAGGTTACACTACAATATTTGGCTTCCTCCTTACTATGAACTTGTACTGCTGCTAACCTCCCCCAAACCCTGTTTCCCATCATCCAGCAAAGTGCAAATCTTAGATAACTTTTGCTTATAAAGAATTTGCATTTACAAGCATTTTGCTGCCACTCACGTGGTAAAGTCTGCACCGTGATTTGCATGTAAGACTCATAGGAACAGTATAACATAGCTCCTGATGTCATTTTATCTCGTGAATCCAGCCTTCAACCTAACTCATGTTAGATGAAAACAAATCTTAAAATATTCTATCCAGCACCAGCACAGCATCTTTAAACAGCACCACCTTTCTATCACACTTTATTTCTCTTTGCATTTAAGGCAGGGCTGTCAGTAATCACTCAACATTCTTCCTCATTCCATCCTCTTCCTAAAAAACACAAACCCAGCAAATTAATTAGAAATGGAGTTGCTGGGAATGAAGCAATCAAAACAGCAAGCTTGCCAAATAAACCATTGCATATTTAATCAAATAAAACCATTGATAGAACCTACATGTTACGTGTGCTGTATCACTTCACAGCAAATGAAAATCTCCATATGGTAGCATTTATGCAGTTGTATCTTTGATGAAAATCAAGGAAATGACAGCTATAGAAGTTAGAGATTGTTAAAGTTAAAAAAAGAGAAACAAATAAATTCTCTTATAAAGTGCTCTCCAAAAGGCATCCGAAGTCCTCTGGGAGCAAAACATCTTGATCTTTCCAATGCTTCATTCCAAACAGTCTGAAAGCAGCACCAGAGACGGGCTTTGCAGAGATGGTCCCAGATGGCAAGTTTCCAGTTTGAATGTGGGTGTATTCAAATTCATAGCTTTGGCTTATGCTAATAAGCATTTTAACACTTATGCCTCCTGTCAAAGGAGGAAAAAATAACCGTAGGCTGTGCTATTGCCTGAGAAACAGGAACAAAAGATAAAGAACAGTAAAACTAAGCCAATCTCAAAAGAACTTTCTGGTCAGAGAAAGATGATAATTCTTGTTACCCTAATACAGATCTCCTTGCAGAGCTTAATGATGCCTTCGCCAATTTGACAAAGACTACTTAACTGACTGAGACCTAAAAACTAATAAAACTCCCTCTTCATTTGCTGGCTGAGAGCTACCTTGAAGAATAAATATATATCTTTCCAGTTTATGTTAAGTTCTGCATTTTACAACAGTAAATTAAGGCTTGAAATATTGGGAAGTGTTCCCAGACATACGACAGTGCATCATGGTAAATTGAGAAGCAAAAAGACTTTATATTAACCTCCAAAATCAGATGAGAATTGATGACACCTTTGATTCTAACAAGGCTTAGGAAAGGCAGTTGTACTCTGTTAAGAATGGCATTAAACTGCCTTTCCACCCAGATATGTGACAGCAGCATGAGTATTCAGGAACAAAGTGCCACGATTTGATTAATATGCAATCCTTTAGATCTTCTTTAGCTTACACCCAAGGTTTCAGCTCATTCTGGATGGTTTCTATTAATTTATCTCCATTCTTAGTACAACCATTTTTCACACACTGACACAGCATTGCTTTTATAAACAATACCTGATTCAGCAAGAGGTGCAAACATACGTAAGCACAACCTGCACAATCAGAAAGTGACTCATTAGTAATCGGTGTTAATCACATCCCACTCTCAGATGCCTTTCAAACCCCAACTGTCTTCCCCTCCTCCCCTTCGTTAATATTCTTCCAACTGCTTCTAGTGCCATTACCTGTACTTCTCCAAAGCATGAGGAGAGGGGAAAAAATATACCATGGATCAAAGCACTGGCTTGAGAAACTCCACATCACCAACAATCTTAAGCCTAAGAGTTATGCTAAGGGTTTAATGAAAGGCTACAAATGCTGTGCAAGACAAATAGCCGTCTCTTACAAGCCTCTTTACCGCACAAGGTCCCCATTATCATTCTCCAGCAGCAATAAATTTCCACGGGAATTAAGCACCTCTCAAACCACCCCATCAATCAATATGACACTGTTAGATGCCGTTGAGTGCCGCCTCAAGTTTCCCAAGCCTCACTATCACTGGGAATGGGAGAAAGCCAGCAGTTCTGAGGAAGAGTGAGCTTTCAGCAGAGCTGCTGTGCCTCAGTGCTGTATTATCTTACACTGTATTAGAAGCAGCAAAAAGAGTTGATCTTCTTTTCTCTCAGTGCCTTTTCCCCCTTTTCTATGCTACTGGTGACCTCATACACTTCACCAATCCATTAAATGTTATCAGTTAAGAGCCCAAGAGAGGCTATTACCACTCAAATACCAGGAAGTCCAGAAGCAAACCCTCAGTAGAGCAGCTTTTCTCTTATGTTTCAGTATCCAGAATTCAGTAACTCAGTTATCAGAGACCACGGAGACACTGAGACCTCCAGGGTTTGCTCAGCATTACCCTAAAAATTCCATTTCCCTTCTAAAACAAGAAATGGGTGAGCCCAGCTGGATATCTGCCACCCAAATTTGACTTCAGTTTTTACCATTGCAGACACAAAGACAAAGTGGCAAACATTTCCATGCACAACTGGATTTTCCCCACTGTTTTTAACATAGCTCTTGGAGTCAGATATTCTCATTCCAAAGACTAGCACAGATCATTAAAGAAAGGGCTCGTTTACTCCTACAGAGACTGCAGAAAACTTTCTCCCCAATATGTGGACCTTTTCTCCTCCTCCTCCCTCCTTCCATAATCACTATTTGTAATTTATTATGTGTGTCTAATTAAACGTGGGATGCAGCAGATCTTAAGTCCCAAACTTTGAACTTATCTTGGTATTTGCACAAGATGTTCTCACTTTATAAATTAATTGACCTGTGGCATGGAAAAAAATACTAAATCTTCTGGTGGTTAGTATAGTCTAATATAACTACTGTGCTATCCACCGGTGGGCAACAGGCTCATTTCCAACATACTGCAACACAAGGAAACAAAGTGAAAGAAAGGAGCTGAGCTGCGTGCCTTCCAACAAGCCATGTATGCTAAAGCAATCAGGAAAAAAATCGCTAGCAAATTCTGTTTAGATAAGAAACGATATATCAAGTGGCCAACTTCTTTGTATGTTGCATCTTACTGCAGGGTGCAAAGGCAAGACAAGAAAAACAGTATTTTTTCCCTGTCTTCTTTCTCTTCTGTACAACTTCCCTACAGCATTTATTACGCACAAAGGCTTTGGAGGAACATACAAAAGGTTGTTTATCCAAAATCCAACGTTAGGTTGATGGGAGAAGAAAATGGTAAACAAAGGTATCTAGTATATATCTACAAAATTGCTTAGAAGGCTCTCTTGAGAATATACCTGTGAAATAAAACAAAGGAGGCAGAGGGGCTGTTACCTTACTGCGTTCACAGCTCCTGCGTGAAAGCTGTTGTTTTTTCTATTTCATTAAGCATGCCACATACGCAACACAGGATTTCTGAGTCTGGTACCTTCAGCAAGCAAAGGTTTAGGAATGATTTGTTCTTCCTGTTTATTTGCTCTTACAAGGTAGAGAGAGCACCAGGGAGACAGGCACTGGAAACAGACTTCCGCCCCCTAGGCCAACACCTTGCTCCTTCCAGACCAGCAGGTTGTGCTCCTGGTGGCACTCAGAGGAATGGGCTGAGCTCACACGCTCATAGAAGGCATGGGACATAGTTTGCAGCACCCACAGAGGGGGCTGAACCCAAATTCCATATTGGTTGGAAAAGCACTTTAACCTGCAAATGAGTGGAGAGCACTTCCAGCTAGAAAGCCCAATGTCAGGCAGCTGTGCACACAGATATGAATGCTCCGCTGCTGCATTAGGAGACCACAGTGTGCTTATGATACCCAAACACCACTGTCTGGGAGATGTTCCCAGTTACAGGCTACAGAGACTAGCTGCAGATTTGCACACAAACACAATATTGGGCTCCAGAGCAACATATCAACAACACAGAGCAGCTGATGGGCCATTAAAACATTCAAGCAATCAGGTGCTGTTTGGCAGCTAAACTTGGTTTTGAGGAAAGACCAACAGGGGTTTGTTCTTTTTAGGATCTGGCCTCTAGTTCTGGAGAGGACAAATCAGGCTTAGAGAGAGTGTTGTACCTGTGGCGCTGGGGCTGGAAGAACATGCAAGAACATGTTTGTCATCCCCTGAGATGATCAGCTGCTCTGGTGGCCCCGCTGAGAAAAGAAGCCCCAACAACCAAGCCAGACAAGAAAAGAAAATAAATAATAATAGAGATATTGTCTCCAAGCAGATGAGCTAGCAGGCTTCGGAAGGGCAGTAATTATTCATTGGCTGTTCCCAAACACATCCTCAGAGAGCACGCGTGCTCTGGCGTCTGGCTAAGGAGGGGAGAAATCCTTCATCCAGCAGTGTAAATGTCAGGAGCGCACGCTGCCTGCCAGTTAGCCACACGCTATTGTTTTATCAGTTGTGAGTTATTCCATCAGGGCCAAAGTGCACTCCTGGCAGGATACGTGGCAGCACACGGCTCTCACTGCCATAAACCATAGCGAGCCCCAGAGCCCACAGTGCAGCCTGACCACAGCAGACATGGCAAGGGCTGTGCCCAACCCACAGCACTGCCTGTGCAAGGAGCAGGGAAACCAAGCACGGAAAAGACTTGTGAAATACAGTAGCCATACACAGATATACCATGGGGAGACAAAGCAGTCTTCTCCTCCAACTTCAGCCAAAATATCTGCAATCATACTGAGAGCCGATTTGCACCCATTTTTGCTTTGCACTCTTTGGGCTGTGGAATACCCAGAGTTGCTCCTGCAGCTAGATTTAACAGTTGCAGACCGCATGATGACAGGTGCTGATGCAAATATGATAATCTGGGAACTGACACATTTACTTCTTAGTAACATATGATTATTGTTATATTCATTTGGGGGTTTAGTTGTTCTGGGCCCTTTTTTGTGGGCTTTTTGAGTTTTAAATGACACAGAGTCTCACAGATTTCAATAGCGGATGGAAGAATTACAGTGCAGATAAGTAAAAGCCACACTTGTCTCACAAGTAATAACATATTGCAACCTTGAAGACTACTCAGAAGCTTTATCTAACACACAAAGTGGTTGTCTGCTTATTTTGTAGAATCTCAAGAACTATTACACAAATTCCCTGAAGTTTCCCCTACCTCACAATTTTCTTCAGAGTGCTCTTAAGGGAGATCATTTTTATCTGTACGATATTAATCCTTAAAGCTCTACCCAATCGGAACAGGCTCCTGTGAGGGGGCAGGGATGAATTGCACAGAACCTGCTCTGAGAGAAGAATATATTCAGAGACGCTGTTAATCCTGCATTTTTCTGAGTATGTACGATGGGATAAAACAAAGTCAGTCAAGAAGCAATGCCGGGTTCTGTGCAGTCTGAAAACATCCTTCATATTCCATTCACTGTCTCTCACGCTGAAACCCACAAGCTGGAGTTGGATTTAACCACAGCAACCTTTGAGCCTTGGTGTAAGTAAATGAAGGGAGAAAAAATACTGCTGCCTATTCCTGCTCTAAGCTAGTATTATCATACACGTAAGCACAGGGAAATGCTCATTGTGATTTGAATTCACCAGCATTTCAAAGGCAGCCACCGGTTATGAGACAAACACAAGGTTACCTTTGTGGGAAAAGCTTACAGAGCAGAACTATTCACACAGTGCACCCAAAAGCAGGGAAAGGAGCTGATGAATGCTGTTGGCTCAACAGAACGTCAGCAGAATCTCTTCCCTGTTTGCAGCTGAAAAAAATCATTCTTAGTCTCTGTGCTGATTTACTTCTTTTGAACCCACTTGATGGGGAAACTTGAGGTGACCATTTTATTCATTACCCTCCTGCTCTGACAGCACAGATTGAGCTGATTTAGAACAGCAGCAGCAGCATTACATAGAAATCAAGACTGTAGCACAAAAAATGGTCGATTTGTTTCATCTTTCTCTCGTAATCTATGAAAAAAGACAAGCTATCTTTATGATTGAAATCTACTTTCCTCCTCTAAAAGTAATGCCACCAGTTTCAACTAGCAAGAGCTACGTGTCTGTTACAGATCTTGTATGTTCTGGTTCAGAGGAAATCATCTCAGTGCTTCAGTAATTGCCCCCAACGTGGCTCCACTAAAATACCTCCACCTAAGAGTCCACTAGCAACTACTCTAAAGAAATAACTTCTTTTGCCTGGATGATTTTCCATTTGGATTCTGCTTCTTACTGCATTGTTTTTCTTCCACTTACCACCCTCAGCATAGAATCATAGAATTGCTCAGGTTGGAAAAGACCTAAAAGATCATCAAGTCCAACCACAACCTGACCATACTACCCTAACTCTAACAACCCACCGCTAAATCACATCCCTGAGCACCACATCCAAATGTTCTTTAAACACATCCAGGGATGGTGACTCAACCACCTCCCTGGGAAGCCTATTCCAGCGCTTTACCACCCTTTCTGTAAAGATGTTTGTCCCGATATCCAAACTAAACTTACCTTGGCGTAACTCAAGGCCATTTCCCTTCGTCCCATCACCTGTCACCAGTGAGAAGAGACCAACCCTGCTCTCACTGTAAGCACCTTTCAGATATTGGAAGAGAGCAATAAGGTCTCCCTTCAGCCTCCTTTTCCCCAGACTAAACAGCCCCAGTTCCTTCAGTCGCTCCTCATAGGGCATATCTCCAAGCCCTTCACAAGCCTTGTTGCCCTTGTTTGGACCTGCTCCAGCACCTCCATGTCCTTTCTGCATTGAGGTGCCCAAAACTGAGCAGAGTACTTGAGGTGGGGTCTCACCAATGCCGAGTAGAGGGGCAGGATTACTTCCCTAGTCCTGCTCACCACACCATTCCTGCTACAAGCCAGGATGCCAATACAAGAAGTAGAGTTGCAGAGGAAATCAGGCCACCTTCTAATCCTTCTCCTTTCAGGATTGCTCCAAAATTCAGTTGCTGAGAAGAATACATCCCAATATTGATTACCAAACAAGACTACATGGCTCATTACTACGATGCTGTGAGTGGAAGGATAAATAAGGTCAGACGTCAGTCTAGAGAAACATGGCCTAACGTTCTTCCTGACCACACTGTTTCAGTGGGACATCTTCACAGCTGCTTTAAGAGCAGCAGCAGAACAGTGGCAAAGAGGCACCTGCGTAGAAGTTTTATCTTTACTGTCTCTCACTCCTCTAATTTATAAACAATTAATTTAAGCAGCTTCATAATTGTGTGTAAGATCCTAAAATTGTTGGTAATTAAAAGGTACGTTCAAATCAGCTACTCTCCTGCTGGGGAGGAGAGAGAAACATTTTGATTTTGCTTTCCTGGATGCCCACGTTGATGATGAGCACTGTGCCCCAGCCCAGCTACCAGCACACCAGCACCCAGGCCCTGCTGCCGGAATCCCAGGCTGGGGTACCACTGACTCCAGCCACAGTGTACCCAGGCTCTTAAAAACATCCAGGGCCTCCCAGAGAAAAGGGACAGAACACAGCTGAGCATAGAATGATAGATTCTGGCTTCTTACAGTAGGGATACGAAGGGGTTGGTTGTTTGTTTGTTTCTTCAAAATAAGGAAGCAGTGTCAACAGAGCGGGGAACTGATGCCAGCCATCTGCTATGCAAGCATTACTTAGGTCCCAAGCATTGCTTTTCCCAGGCTTTCCTCAGGCCGAGGAAAACAAACAGCCTGGGCAGAACAGGGATGCACAGCTGATGTGGTGCCACTCTATTTTCCTTTGCATGTTTAAAGCACATTTGCTTGAGCAAGATTTCATCTGTTCTTTCAGCTCTTTAAAACACAGCAATTGGCAGAGAAAAGAGAAACATTAAGAACAGAAAGCCTAAGCCTACTGAAACAAAAAAATTAACAGTACTGTGTTCTTCCTTTCCTTTTAGGTTTAAATATGAAATCTACTGTCAAGTTTTACAAGCTTTGACAAATTCCTGCCTTCCTCATCAGTCTTAATGTATACTGTGCCTGCCTTACTGTGCTAGGAAAGGGTCCAGAAGTACTTTGCTTGGCACATTAAAAATTGAGCTATAAAGCATTAATTTAATATCAATTTAAGTTTAACTACACAACTTCATAGCGACAACAAAAATTCAAATGAAGAAAACAGAGGGGAGAAAGATCACACAGGTTCGCTTGAGTTCAAAACCATTCCCTACTTCTATAGAACAAAAAGGAATTTATCACTCGAGGGATTTAATTTATTAGTGTGACATTTCTATTTGGAGTTTGTTTTGGTTTAGTTCCTTCCCCAGAGAAGATACAGGAATCCCTCACCTTAAAAAATATATTTTACTTGTAATAGCACACCATAGCTTGAATCTGCGATGGCTTTATTAATTATACATTGTTCTCAATGCATAATTATGTAAAGTGCAACAAATTCAGTCTGATTTAGTTTTCCCTTCTGTGGCAAAAAAGCACATTCATATTTAATAAAGCTACAATAACAAAAGTGAAAGTCTAAACTCCCTGCACTGCCCATGGTTATGAAGACCATAAATTAAAGCTTCTGTCGGAGTCCTTTGAGGGAAATGCAGCAATTAAAAAAAGTATCCAAAATATACTTCTTTTTTTTTAAGTGAGGGAATAAAAAACTAAACATTACGCTCCAACAGTTTTACTACAAAGCCAGTGATATTTTCACTCAAAGTCACATCAATGACATTTATTATACATAAGCTTTCAGAAGAAACACTAAAAACGTAATATTGTTTTAGCCTGCTAGCAACAGGGCCATGTATTTTTTAAAGTATTCTACTTAACGTTTCCAAGCATTCTTTAATGGCATCTCAGCTCCGTTTTTCCCTTCCGTTTTAAAAGTATCCAGATTTTTCCTAAATCACAGAATGGTAGGGGTTGGAAGGGACCTCTAGAAATCAAGTCCAAACCCCTGCTAGAAAAGGTCCCCTACAGCAGGTGGCACAGGTGGCCGTTCAGATGGGTCCTGAATACCTCCGTATAAGGAGACTCCACCACCTCTGTGGGCAGCCTGCTCCAGTGCTCCATCGCCCTTACTGTGAAGAAGTTCTTCTGCATGTTTGTATGGAACTTCCTATGTCCAAGATTTAGGCCACTGCACCCTGTTCTACTGCTACACACCACCAAGAAGAGCCTGGCTTCATCCATTTGCCTCCCTTCTCCTTTCAGATATTTATAAACATTTATCAGATTCCCCCCTCGGTCTTCTTTCCCCCAGGCTGAACAGCCCCAGGTCTCTCAGCCTTTCCTCACACAGGAAACCCTCCAGGCCTTTCATCATCCTTGTGGCCCTTCAGTAGACTTCTAGGAGATCACTGTCACTGTTCAGGACAGAAAATCCCCAAAACAGAAAAACTTGCCTGTCTAGACCAAAGACATCAGGAAAAGGGCTGATGGGGAACGCACCTGGTCACTCCCTTGAGAAGGAAAAGAGGGAGAAGAAAGAAGAGCAAGCACTGGGAATTCCCAGGCCAATTCATGGCAGGCAGCACCACTGGAGCAGCATTTATGGAGACAGAGGTGCAGCCCAAGGACTGTATTGATGACCCAAGTTGTTTTATGATACCTTAAGGGAGATTCAGAGGTGTTGAGCTGGATAGGAAGAAAATTGAGCAGCGCACTGAGAAATGTGTGTAGGAAAGATGTGCTGTGAGGAGTCACACTGCAGATGTGCTGGAAGGCTGTGACAGGAAGCTTAAATCTGAGGCAAGGAAAGACAAAGGGGACAGCAACATGATCAAATAAAAGGAGAACAAACTGCATGATAAATTTCCCAACTAAGATCCTCCCCCCTCGCTGTAACTTTTGCATAAAAGCACACAGCTCTCTCTGCAAAACCTCACACTGCAGCTTGTGAGAAGAACCCCTCACCCACATTAGCCTTGGCAAGCTTTATTCTGGGGGCACTGTCAGTGCATAGCTCATATACCAAAACACTGCTGGAAGAAATCAAGCTTTGAAACCAAGGTAATAACAATCTAAGTCTACAACTACAGCACGTGACAACCTGCACAGGCAGGAAGTTTAAAAAAACTAAACATTTCAGTGCCAGCACCAAAGTCTTGACTGAATGTTCCTAAGGACAGTCAGAGAGTTTGGGAGGCTGAAAACTTCTGCAGCTCATTCTCCAAAAAGGACCTCAAAAACTTGAAATAGCCTATCTGATCTCACAGCCTTATCTCAGGCTTCTTAAGGGGTTTGCTGACATCTCACAAACCGTTTGAGAGCTCATTCCATTTCAGTTTTCCATGAAAATGGATACTCATCTTGCAAATGCCCCAAAGGTGGGGCAGAGCAGAGGATTCTGATGGCACCCAGCTCACAGAGAAAGCTGGGCTGGTCTAAGTGCCCACACAGGAGATCACAGTGAGACTTGGCTTTTTCTTTCTGGATCTCTTATATGTTTTCCATATCCGGTATATTCATAGGATTAAGTTTAGCAGTAGCAGACTGACGTTAGTGTAAATCTGTGCATTTTGTTAAAGTCAGCCTAAACACATCAGACCAGAGCCAAAAATAACAGCCCACCTTCAGTACATGTTGCTTCGATGTCATATTCCACCCATGCTTTTCTCTACCTCTTCCTAAAAGTATGAGTTTCTTCTACTGTTGCAAGAAAAGGAAAGTTCTCTAGATCTTCTTCCCTTATGATCCTCATTTTGAGCACTGCTGATCGCATGACATTTGGCACACAAAATACAGATCAGAGCAAAATAGTCTTCACAGCCCTCAACATAAAATCAAATCTAATTAATATTTATATCTGTTTTAAAAGTGCCAAAGATTATGCATAAGAAAAATACAGAAGAAACCTGGAAACATCTGAAAAATTAAAACCATTTATCTGAAGCAAAAGATAAGCTGAAGGAATTTACAAAAGAAGGGGAAGCCGACAGTGATGAATGTAGCAATTTGGAAAGCAAGAAACAAAGCAAGCATGAGGAGAAGTTCTGGAGGAGGAGAGCAAGGAGGACTAATAGAAAGAGAGACTTTGGAGGGAGCAGAAGAAAGGAAGGGTAGCTCTGCATGCAAACTGTTTTCAACGGCAGTAAAACAGAAGGGAGCATCCTCATCCCTCATCTGACTTCTGTGACCTCAGTATAGTTAAAAGGATAGAAGGGACTGTAAAATATTAAGCTGAAGTCTCGGCACTAAAACCCTCTCAACCCATTGTATAAACAGCTTGTCTCTCTCATGGGATTTTTAGTTCCAGTATCTAAAGGCAACTGACAGATTTACAGCTTTGAAGGAAGGCAATCTGGACTGCTCAGGAAATCAAGGGCTGCCCACGGACCTCAGGGCTGCAGAGAGGAGCTGAGGATTGCTTCTTCCCCACTGCAGCACTTGGCATAAGAGCAGCTGAAGCTTTCTGGTCTTTGTCCTAAACAACTTCGTTTTTTGAATAAGTGCATGGGCTGTTGAGTAGCTAAGGACACGTGCAAGAGGGGCCGTTGCTGTGAAACTGTCTCAATTCTGCTGTATAGACCGGATGCGGTGACCCATGTGTTCCCCCTGCCTATCCCATAATTTCAATCACATCTTTTGTGTTGAAGGGTATGAAGATACAAAAAATGTAGTCCTAAGAGAGGAAAACAAGTAGGCGCATAAAGGACAGAAGTCTACTGAACAAGATGATACATAGCACATACATTGCAGAATTTCTTTAAATCGCAAGGTTCGTTATCGCCACAGGAAGCTTCACTACATCAGAAATTAATTGCCCAGCTTTAACATCTGTTATATCGGTGATTTTCAATGTTCATTATCATATTAAGAAACCAGCTAGACACTTAAACAACTCTGACACCATACGAACATTACCCCATAAAAGTCATTTAAATTCAGCTGAAGTGATCTTGAGCACTTGTGTTGCATCTCTGGATTGCTGATGGCTATGTCCAGCCTCTTCCCATCCAATCAAGATGCATTTTCCTGCCATTCTGCAGATGAGTTGGCTATTCATCCCAGGATTCTTGAGCAAATGGCAAAAGAAATGCAATGCTGGAAGTATTTTAGCTTTACAAGAGACTGAACAGCACTGAAATGCTTTGCAAATTATTCTATTCAGCATCCTACATCTATAGCTCTAATTTCTCAGTGCCTTTGAATTGCACATTGTTGTTTTTTTTCCCCTTTCATACAACTTCTCTGTACTGCTTATCCTGCACACTTCCTACACAAACCACCTACATTCTTCCACGCTAGCCTGTACACACCGTGTGTTCTAGCGCTTAACGGGAAAATACAATCTTTTCATGCCATCACATTGGACAAGCCACCTTCAAAAATAAAGTGCAATCCAAATAGGCTGCCAATTCAAACCAACGATGCTCTGGTCCCTTGCTTTCACCAGTCACCAGAAAAATCAGCTGCTCAGCCCCAGCTGGAACACCAGAACAGAGCCATACCATTTTGAGACAATACTGTATTTTACTTAATTTCTTTACTCATAAATGAAGATAACTTTCTTTCCATGTTCTCATTAATGTTTTTGAGCTTCCTTCATAACCTCCATAGTGCTCACCACTTGCAGTGGTTTAGTGGTCATCTTTCATCTCTCACACACTGGTTTTTCAAATAACATTCAATACTTCTGGCAACAATCTGAGAGAACAACCGCCTGATGGTAGACTTCTATCCGTACTGCCTCAGTAAAAATGCAATCAATTAGAAGCTACAAAGGGACTTATGCTTACCCAGATAAAATACAAGTTTGTAGAAAATGAAACCAAAGCTAAGAGACAAAGCACTTTTGAGGTTTAGGGAAAAACATACAAGACATAGCAGCAGCACGGCATATGAGCCCTATGATTACTTCCATTTCTTTTGTTCCAACTGAAAACATTTAAGCAGCTGCATGCTGATGCCAGCAGGGCCAGGGGACACAGCGTGCCACAGGAGCCCTGCTGCATGGCCAAGCTGTTGGCACCAAGCAGCCAAGGGACAGGCTTCAGTCAGGAGGACACTGCTGACAAGCCAGAGAGCTTGTGCTGTGTATTTTTTCCAGCATTTTGCTACCTGTCTGCTCATATCTACAAGCCATAGATAGCTCAGACGAGACAATCTCTACCTTCAAACCACTGGTTTTACTCAGGCCCATGCTAGTAGTAACCACGAGACACTTGGGAAGCAGCACCTGAGATCAGATTGGCTGCCTCAGCCCTGGGCCCAGCAAGCAAAAGGCTCCTCTGCAACTGGCATGAATAAGTCTCCCACCAGAAACCTGAAAAGGTTTTAAACATAGCACTGCATTCAATCCATCAATTACATTCCTGATTGCGTCTACTTTTTGTGCAAGAGAATTCTGATCCATCCATCATCTTACAGTTGGGAACAGAATGAAGGCATCTCTGTTTGGAGTGAACAGATAAACGTGTGAAACTTAGAATACATTTTCCCTCCTCGTGTACCAAGGGAATTCTTGTAAATAGCTTGGATTCCAAATGCACTGAACACTCAGACCACTTGTTTAGAACACATGCTGCTTCCTCCAGCTGCTGCTGGCTGAGGGAAAACAAGTCCTTTCGGCCCATCCACATTTATGCCACATTTTGAGTGCTTGGTGGAGCAAAGAGTTGACAGAGCATCAAAATGAAGATGCCAATTAGCACACTTTGCCATGACAGCCACTGCATCTTCCAAGGAAACCAGGGATGATTTTACATCTTCTCTAGGAATCAAGTTGTCCGTAAACGCTGCAGGTTCTCATTCCTTTTGAGAAAAGCTTGGTTATCCTTCCACATCAAAAGTAGTGAAGAAGGAATTCAGAAATGAGCAGAAAAGCTATTTTAATGAGGTGAGACAAAAATTAGGAGTGATCAGAGGCCAAATTAAGTCATATTGTTAGGAATTAACTTATTAATAAAGAACTACACTGTTTGTGACTTTTTTTTAAAGGATCAGCAATATTTTTTCTGCAATCTATTTGTGATTGACAATCACTTCCCTGTGACTGACAATCAATTCCCTGACTATGAAGAAAAATCACATAAATATGTTAAGCAACAGCAGATGCAACATGTTACCCTTAGCGATTAATACTCTAGCAGAGATGCTGCAAAGAGCAACCCTGATGGGGACTGAATGTCACCAACCCCTGGGACAGTTTCTTTTCCAACTTGCCAAGATCTAGAATCCATAGAACAGTTTAAGATGGAAAACAGTACCTTGGAAAACATGGGTGCTCACTTACACCTTCACGTTAAAAGTACAGCTGAAGGTATAAGTGAACTGAATGGCTGAAGGGAATACAACAGACTACCACTCTACGGTTTATACCAAATGATTGAAAGTATTCTGACTTGTGGTCCCCCAGTCTAAGACAATCAAGAGTCAGGAAAGCACCCTCTGGTTTGCTCTGAGCCCAAGGCAGCTTCACCAGGAGTTACTCCATTCAATCACAAGGCCTCAGTCCAGCTCACGGGGACTTCAACGACCTTCTGTTTTTTCTGGACTCGCATAAAATGCATTCTAATACTTCCGACATAAATAAAACATGAAGATGTGAAGGTGCTTTCAAAAATCAATCAGCACACTGACTTTTCATAGCGTCCCTTGTGAAAAAGTCTTCTAGCATTCAGTGGGACACAGAAACACCTTGAGAACCCTACAGGCAGGAAGAACTATCAGTTATCGTTAAGCATCTATTAAATTCTATGCAAGTTTCCTGCAAGGGATATTCTGCTTCTCGTGAGTGGCTTGAAAATAATTTAATCACTCGGCCTGAGGCAGAAGAAGCACAGCAGTGATCTGTCCATTGTGTCTTGAAATCATTATAACAAGAATTACCAATTTTTGAGGCAGTTCTATTTAATGGCATCCGCTGCAGCTCTTCACCACTGCTCAGGTGCCATCACAGCACAGTGCTCACAGGCAGGAAAGCTGAAGGATAAGACTCCAAAGGCAGTGGTAACTCCTGCCCTAGAACAGTGATTAGCACCAGAAAAGCCTAAGTTGAAAATGAGTTTTTGCTGTTGCGTTTCATATGAGCAATTTTGGACTAATAGCTGTCCCTCCTGTTATTAGTGTTGAAGAGTAGGTTATGCTACAGAAGCCCTGCAAGGTATGCCTGGCAATGATTTCAGCTGCTGCTACCAGTACCTTCGGGCATTCTTTCTGAACTAGCAGAGGAACATTATTTACATTACAGATAGAAAGTAGATAGATACCCCGTTCTGATGGCCTTCATGTAACTTATTTCTACAAGTCACAGTTTGCACTCAGCCAAATGGTTGAGTGCCCAGGAGACTTTTACCACTTAATACAGAGCAATCTAGACAAATGCTCCTGTTCCAATCATCTGTGTTTCTCAAAGGCCTCAGCCATGCAGTCACAGATCAACAATTTCAAGGTAGATGCAAAGAAGAGACTGTTTTCTTGCTTATCAATTTGCATTTTTACAGAATAATATTCTTCCTTACAGTTACAAATGAGGTGCTCAATTTAGTGCTAATATTTTTAGAAGCTGACACTTGCAATTCACTGAATTCAAATCAAAATGTAAAGGATGGCATTATGACTTGTAGCAGAGAGGCTTTCAGCACTACTGGAGGGAGCATCTTTCCATCCTAAATAACCACCACGCCAAGAGTAGGCTCCATTCTGACTTGATCCAGATGCAAGTGACTTTATGGATGAGCTCGTGCTCATACCCAGATTTTATTTTACTTCAAGCAGAGAACATGTACACCTCCATATCACCAGACAGTAACAGTCCTTGTCATTATCTTGTCTGCATTTTTTTTCCTTCTTTTAAGCTTTTCAAAGAGGACTCTCTCTCTCAGAAATTATTACACCCAGAAAAATGACATTCATTAAATATAATCATTCAATGCTAATATCAAGGACAATGGGTCGAGTCTTTATCCTTTCATTCAAATAGTAGAGATTTTTATTGTAATCCTAGTTACAAGGAGAGATCAGTCTAAAGTTTTAAATGCTAAAGCACTAAATATTTTATATATGTGGTTCTGTGCCTGTGTTATTTTTTTCAGACTAAGGTTATCTTTCAGATTTTACACTCTTCACTGAAATGTGTATATCTACCAAGAACATGATTCCCAGGCTCAACAAGTACCTATGCAACATCCACTCCGTACAGATATTTCAAATACCCAATGAGATTATTTCTACTCCTCCCATTTCCCATTTTAGGCTTATCTTTTTAAGCATAGCTCTATCTCCAGTGAAATATCTGGAATGTAATAGCTACGTTTTTGTGAACAGAAAATTAGAATGACTTAATTACAGAAAAGTTCTTGAGATACCAAGAGACACAAACAACATGGCCACAGCTGAACTGAGGCATCAAAGTTCTTTGACTCCCTAAGATCCATGCAATATTATTTGCAACTTTGAACATGATGTCACTTCTCTATGAATCCAATAGCTGCATTAAACTGATAACATGTCTATATATCTTAGGGAAAAGTAATAAACCCTGCTGTGAAACACTATTTCCGTAGAATCTTGGAGGACAGATAACTTCTTACACAAGCTCATTTTTCATTTCCACAGCATTGTCTTCTCTCTCCAACAGGATATAAGATGATTCCACAGACAACTTCAAAAATAAGTGCTTATTCAAGCTCACTCTTTACATAAAAGCTGCCCATCTGAAGAAATTAATAAAAATAGGAATGTATTGTATTCCTCCAGAAGGAGAACACTCGAGATCAGCAGAGCTAAACTATTTCAAGCTCTTTTCAAGGCAGAGGCATCACCTCCCACCAGTTAAAAGGACAGTTTAGTTGAAATAGAGCATTTGTACAGTATGAATCACTTTTCTTGTGAGTGTGAAAAAAAGAAGTAATTTGAAATGTCATTAACTGCACTATCCAAAGAACTCAGTAATGGTCATTTTCCACCTCTGCCTAAATTAGTTGCCTTTGCAGTGCACCCAGACATCACTTATACTTTATTTTCTTCACTTTGTCTAGAAGTCTTTTGTATATATGTTGTATGGCAGAGAGGTATAGGCATCAGCTTCCATACTGCAAGAAAATCTTCAACAAAGACTGGGCTCTCCAGCCCTGTTAATGTTGTGTGCACTACCAAGGGTCACAAGGAAACCATTTACCATACTTTTGTAACTTCCTTCTAATTTAATTTCCCATTGAAGATTTCTTTTAAAGATTAGCAGTGCTGTCATTACACAAAGTCATTATAACGCTACTGGAACAGAGCAGCTCAGAGTTTCTTGCTTCTAGTACTGTAATAGCAGAGTTAACACCACTCTTCTAATGCTGGGGCAGAGCGGAAACAGAGGTGCCTGACCCAACGGCCCACCCCAACTCTACCTCCAGCACAGCAGGAGAAGCAGCTGGCTTGGTTTAGGCTCCAGTAGAAGTAATAATGTAGTTCTCTCTGGCCTGGCACTACTCTTCAGCTCAGCACCTGTAGGCATGAGAAGAAGGGTCAGCCATACCACCTGCACATGGGGCACACATGCCCTTGGCTTTAGTACAGCCCTTTGTCACCCTAGGGCACATGCCATCACCATACCTGTGCACTCCCAGCAAGAAACTCCTTTTTCCAACCACAGCTGCTCCCTAACTGCACTTAGCAATGCTGATGCAACTTGAATGCTGGTCAGCCAGCAGGTATTTTGCTGATTGTCATTTTAATAATAATTTTAGGACTCCTATCCTGCACAGTGCTGCAGATGCTGACCCTGATATAACAAAACCAGTTTCAGTTATACAAGAAATATCCCCTACCATGAGGCTGCTCACAGGCTGAGCCGTACGAATGTGCATAAAGGCAATTCAGCACTGTGCGGAGTTAAGTTACTCATTAGCTCATCATCCACTAGCACCACTCAAGCTAAGTTCCTGGCCCCTATTCTGGTTGGAATTTCAGAATCTGAGGGAATTTACATCATTCTTCATACAATTTTCAAAAACAAGATAGTACTTCAGAACAAGACAAGATGTGGCTGGGAAAGTAAAAGGTGTTTTTAGCAATGACAGCTTCTTTCAGAGGGATACTCCAATAGCCTGGAAAGGGGGGCAGGGCACAGCTCCCCTAGGACAGCTGATAGTGAGCAGTTATACCCCAAAGAGTTTCAGTGGTATGTAATGAAACATCAATAGCTTTCAAACTTTCATCTATAAACAAAAAAAAACCTGCAACATAAATTTGTAAGGTAAGTCTGCTGTAGGAAGCTTCAGAAGAGCATCCAAATATTGCAGTAAAAACACACCTTAACCACTCCTGCGCAGTAAAACAGGAATAAGTTAGAGGGTTTGACGTGGTTTTTAGGATATGGCAAAAAGAAGTTTCTACTTGTTGAGTTGGTTTTTGCATGTGCTTCCCCCACCCAAACCATCCCCCAAAAAATCTACAGAAAACAAGTTCAGAAAAAGGTTGAGTGGTGTATCTAGAATTCTCCATCAGTGAGATAATTCCACTGCCTTGTTTCCAATGCAGCTGCAAGCAGGAAGGACTGGAGTTAAATCGTTTCTGTGCTATCTCCCATTGTTCTCTTTCAAATCAGTTTTCTTTGAGAATGGAACACGCTCCGCTTTTGTTGTCTGGTACAAGTAAGTAATTATCAGCCCCTGTCCACATTTATGGAAACCATCTCACGCAGAAGAATACGTCACTGTCTGTACTGGGACAAGGAAGGCAGTTCAATCAAGTCACATTGTATTTTGCACCTGACAGCACCAGGTAATGACTGCATCAGGAAAAAAAAAATCCCCATCATACACTTACTACATGTGAAATGATGCAACTAATGGGAAGTTCCCACACAGCTCCCACAGGGACTGTCTTAAAAGCTAGTCGGAGAGACTGGTTTTCAGTTATCTTAACCTGTACAAATAGGATCGTTTGCATTTGTCACTGTATGTTTACAATAACATTTATGGAAATCCACCATCATTGATTACTCCATTCTTTGCCTAGACACTAAACAGCTTCTCAGTGGCAAACAGGGCAGTGAGAATGGCACTGCCACATCAAAAGGTTTAATAGTAATTTCTCTACTCAATGCATCTCAAGGCAGGGGGATTTGTTCCTCTCTCCCACACCGAGCCGGTATCAGTCAAGCTCAAGCAAGTGCATTTTTGGGGCTGATTTGGCTGCAATGACAGTGCCCAGATCCCAGATGTGCTGATTAAATCACCAAAGCCGCACAGTGAGACCGCCACATACAGAAGCAAAGCGATAAATAACCATGCCTGAGAGATGGCCACAGCCTGCAGCATGGGAAGAGCCGGGACAGCATGTGCAGCGCTGCTGTCTGGGGACTGAGCCTGCTGCCTATCCAACTTTCTTCTAACCTTCAGACACAGCATAGCAGAGAGCAGAAGATGCACACCAACCCTCCCCCCAAGAAGGGGCTCCTGCCATCACTACCAGCTTGGACACTGTGTCTGGGGGGGGTCGTTCAGACAGCCAATAATTGTCAGGCTGTTTGCCAGGGTATTTCCATACACTCAGTGAGGGGAAGGAGAAAGAAGAAGGATTTAAAAGACATCTCCAAGGAGTAAAGGCAGTGACGTCCCAGAATAATTGTTTCACAAGACAGCAAAATAACTTCTGCACATCAGTCTTACACAACCCAGTAAATGATACTACCTCCAGTTATCACTGCCAGCCAGGGACAGCACTCCTTTAGAGCTGAGCTACTTTTTATTTATAAATGTTTACCGCAGGCAAGATACAAAGATAAGGCATGACATACAGCCAGTACATGATAAACCACAGGTTTAAGTGTGCTTCCAACTAAGATTTAATTTACACAAAGAAGAGCAGCTCCAGCAGCAGAGGCTGAGACCAAAACCCCAGGGAGTCCTGAACGACAGACCCCATGCCTACCTCAAGGCTGCCCCATTACTGATGCAGGGTAGAAACCTCATACTTCAACACTTAATTATTTTTTTTTCCTCTTCTGAGAAAGCAGTGAAGCTTTGCACTTCAAATCAGCATTTTCAGGAAGAAAGAGCATTCACGGCAATGAGGTCCCCCAGCTCTAGCTGAAGTTTGATGGCAGAAATACAAAAGCACCTTCAACTGTTTACATATATCACTCTGAGAATAGACTGCAGTGAAACGTTTTGCATCAATAAAATCATTTATGTTCGTCTTTGTCAGGTCTTCTCACAATTTGTAAGATACCGCTGCGTGTCATTAGGAAGCCAACCGAATTTGAGGGAGAGCTTAAAAATCAGAAGAAATTAGGTTAGAGTTGCACAAAAACCAGGGCAAATCGAGATGGAAAAAAATAAAAGCCTATTCCACAATGTCTTACTATATGTAACAAAATTTGCTCATAATGCATTGAAATTATTTTCCTCATAACTTCTACCAGTATGAAATTTTATTTGCTCTGCATTTATTTTTCCATTACAGAAAGTAGGCTGCTGAAATGATTTCTCTAAGTCACTGAATCACATTTACAGGAAAAATTCTCTGCTTTGGAATACTCTACACCAGCAGAGATGCCAGCTTTCTGCTGCAGCTAGATCATAAAACTCTACAGAACTATGGGTAGAGAATATTTCTGGCTCACAGAATAGTACACGCTAGGTAACAGCTGTAGGGAAGATGACCAGAATGCCTGATTTCACACCACAAAGACCACTTGCCCATCCTGCTTGCCCTTTCATTAAAGGTACTCATCAGACTTTGGTATCTGCTTGCTGTGCTTGCGGTGCTCATTTAGCAAACTCCTATTATTCACCATACACCATAATGAGTCAGGCCTAGCACCTCAAAACCCTGCGCCTGCATCACCAGGTACGTGGTTCCAAAATCCCACATACAAGGCACAGCAGTACCAGCAGGAAGCCCAATTAAAGCATCAGAAGAGGGTGTATCCTCCATTTCTCTGCTTCATTTATTTTTCCTGCCAGACTCCTGCCTTCACTCCAGATGAAGAAAATACTGATTAGTTTCTAATTAGTACTTAGTCAAAAATACGTCACCCGGTAGGATATCATGAAACAAATTAACAGAGTTGTACTGTATTTTCATAGATAAAATTATAAATTGGCATAAATATTGCCAAATTTCCAGTTTAAAACGTTACTTTATTTTAGCTTCCCGAGAAGCAAGTTATGTAGGTCACTCCAAGTTACACCAGCATACCAAAAATTTCCAAGTGTTCAATTCCTGCAGTGTTGTGAAAGAGGCAACAGGCTGCCCTTTCAGAGGACAGAACACACTACGAGGAGCAACATTTCAACTCTACCACCAAAGACAACAGATAAAAAGAACAACTTCTCTCACCGTAGGCACAAACAAGTTGAGTGAGCAGCAGGAATACGGCATCAGAGAAAAGGCTACAAAGGTTCCAGCAATAAATTATTTCTTGTTTCTAATATTCTTCTTAGGTGCCATTTCAGACGACGTAGTTGGCATTCCCAAAGCAAGCACCAATAAATGTAGTTAAGCCAGTTATTACACCAGTCAGCAATGGCACATCAGTGGTAATCCTCAGCTCATCAACACACATTCCATCGCAAAGTGGGCACTTGGTTGTTGCTAAATTAATCCTTCTGATACTGTTTTGTTTGTGTTGTTAATTACTGTGTTTCACATACATCCCCTAATAAATCAGAGCTT
The DNA here is from genome assembly GCA_002909625.1 of Bambusicola thoracicus. NCBI lineage: Eukaryota > Metazoa > Chordata > Aves > Galliformes > Phasianidae > Bambusicola > Bambusicola thoracicus. Next base: position 8,323 of record PPHD01003396.1, on the reverse strand, counting down.
ACCACATAATCGCTACACAACAGGGTAACGCACAGAAGAGGGCCATTGTTCAAAGCCATTTCAGAAACGTACTGACAAGTAAACGCTGATGTATTTGCTTTCTTGTCAAACGTGAAACAAATGAACTGGAAGCACGTCCTGCAAGTCTGCTTTCACAGCAGGAGCACAGAGCCCACCCTACGTAGGTCAAAATACCATTACTTGTTTGGAAAAGCATTACACAGAAATGTCATGGTTTTACTGGATTATAAGAGAGCAGTGCGATATTTACCTGCACAAACATTGCCAAGCAGCAGCACATCTTGAAGGAATGGTCAAGTCATATCAAAAGTCATCATCACAAAGTTGTCAAAAAAAAAAGCAAACCCAGAAGGAAAAAAAAATGATAACGAGCTTCATCTTTCCCAAGGTATCAGGAAACACCTATTTTCCAGAGGAACAAAGAGGAAGAACTTCCCAAAGATTTCAGACTCAGATCAATCAGGTACTGACCATGGGCAAGTGCAGCCAGCTCACAGATCCACCTGGGGGAAGGCGACTTGACAGAATTTCAAGTATTTGCGGATAACAGCAAGCTGTGTGATGCAGTCAACATGTCCGAGGGACAGGATGCCATCCAGAGAGACCCAGGCAGGCTGAGCAGCGGGCCCAGGAGAACCACAAGAGGTTCAACAAAGCCAACTTCAAGGTCTGGCACCTGGATTGTGGCAACCCTCACTATCAATACAAGCTGGGGGATGTAAGGATGAAGCAGAGCCCTTCCAAAAAGGGCTTGGAGTGGTTGCCAGGTGGTTGCCTGGTGGTTGGCACCTGGGCATGAGCCAGGACTGTGCCCTCGCAGCCCAGAAAGCCAACTGGATCCTGGGTGCATTCAAAGCAGCACAGCCAGTAAGGCCAAGGGAGGAGATCTGCCCCTCTGCTCTGTGCTGTGAGACCTCACCTGAAGCACTGCGTTCAGATGACGTATGCTCAGCACAGGAGAGACACAGAGCTGTTGGAGTGCATCCAGAGGAGGACCACAAAAATGATCTCAGGGATGGAACAGCTCCCTGTGAGGACAGACTGAGAGCTGGGGTGTGCAGCACGGAGAAGGGAAGGCTGTGGGGAGAGCTGAGAGCAATCTGTTAGTATCTGGAGGGGCTGTAAGAAGGAAGAGGACAGGCTCATGAACAGGGTCTGTTGTGACAAAACAAGGGGAAATAGTTTCAAATTAAAAGAGGGGAGAATTAGACTGGATATAACAAAAATGTGCCAACTAAATCTCTCTCACTGCTGACAGCTTCCCTGCCTGCGTTGCAGGCCACTCTCTGTTCTTCAAGCAGCCACTTGCCCAGAGCCTGCAACATAGGCAGCTCTGCACCACTGCCAAGATGAGAGCTTTCCTGCTGCCTGCTTGAATCCATGCATTTACTTCTCACCGGCAAAATGGACATGCAGAAAAGGTAGCATCCACTTGTGTTTTAATATATTCTTGGTTGATAGATGAGCTCCAAGCTTCAGCTTCTGCCAAGACCTTTCTCGTGAAGTCCAGAAAGCAAAAGCAGAACAGCTGAAAGGCAGGCAGTAATGTGTGCAAATGTGACTTGATGCAGATCAGTAAGCATGTAGTTTGGGGCAATTAAGTTCCAGCTCTTGCCATATTCAAATAGTAAGTCTGCATTAGAATTACTTATTTTCATATTAGCAACGTTGGCAACCAACTGTTCCAAATGATAGCTTATCAGACACGCATTTTTTATCCTCTATGCTCTTTTTGCTTATAAACATAGCACAAAAAATGCAGTATGAAGGTAAGCCTGCTGCACAAGGATAACAACACATTTCAAAGTAAACCTGCATCTCTAACTGTAAAAGAAAATTCACGTATATACTATGAAAAAGAAGAGCAGCCTACCACGAAAAAAGGTGAATTTGACAGGAAGAAAGAAAAATGCATCTAAATGCCAGCCAGGAGGTCATGCTAACAAACAGCTTTGAGACAAGTTTGAAGTAGTCATTAAGAAGTGATGAGGTCTGATGCAGCTGGTCCCACTGACTTTTGCACAGAGCCATTTGCGTAAAGCCTTGGCAATGCCTCCAAAGGATGCGCACGCTGCTGCTGCACACACAAGCCAGTAGTCCACCCAAATTCCCGCAACAGGCTCACACTGGGGAAGCGAGCTCCAAAACCATCTGCAAAACCCTGCTCTACCAATGTGATGGAGAACAGCATTGCTTCCGTCCAGAGGGCCGAGGAAAATGACCCGATGAGCTCACCCTCCACAGCTGCAATGCATCAAAGGCTCATACTCTGCGCTTCCTCCTCACTTTCCTCTGCAAACTTTACAAAACAAGGAAAACCAACCACAACCAGACAGTTTAAGTGTGTCAGGCAGGTAAAATACAACCCACTAAAAACTGCATCGGGCTGTAGTGAAGATAAAAAAAACTCCCCTTACAGGTGAAATATCACACTGGAAAAGCCAGCTAGTAACTCAATAACCTCTTCTGGAAATATATGATGGCCATAATGCTCTGGATGGACAGAATTGTACTGAAAAGGAAGAAAAGTTGATGGCTATTTGCAATGTGCCTGGAAAGCACACAGCGCAACCTGCAGCTGTTTAGACTCAGCACCACAACGTTTGTGCTGCCAGATGCAATACTTTGTGTGAAAGCAGCACTACCATACAAAGAGCCCCCCAGGGCAGCACAGACAGAAGGGGTAAAAATGCATCCAACAACACAAGTCCTGCATTAGTGCTGCTGGGAGTTCAGGGGAGAACAGCCTGCAACAGCAGCCTGGTGCCTGCAGCACACCGGAGAGGCTGGATGGCTTCATCCTCCCAGAGAACATACCAGCCAAAAGCTGTCAGGGTGGGAGGGGGTTGGAGGGAAAGAGCAGCTCTCTTGGGAGAACACAGACAGTTCTGCCTGTTCCCTCCTGCAGGAGGGCAGGAATAACAAAGAACACCCTACTATTTTGATTTGAAGATATATGCCATGGTACAAAGGACGGCTCATCTCCACTATAGGTGGTCAGCACTTGCAGAAGTAGCACACAGCAAGGTCGGTCACATGTGTCACACCCAGCTTTGCAAGGCTTTGTTGTCCAGGTGCACTGAGACCTGCAGAGGAAGATACAGGGACTCCCCATCACTCACTGTTGTCCCCTCTTCACAAACAGAGGCAATTGCCCAGTCCAGACCTGAGGTAAGGGCTTGATCATACCCAACAGCTACACCAACAGCAGCTTAAGGCATTCTTATTCAACAGCAAATCTCCGCAGAAACAGAGCAGCCTTAGGCTGAGGGACCTCACTGTGCCTTGCCATAAATGGTCAGAAGTAAAAATGCCTTCCTGCTTTAAATACTGATGAAGAAATGAAGAAATGTCTACCTGAGGAGGGACAGGGCATCCTCTTTCCACGTCACCTATCTCTAAGCACTGCTAGCCAGCTGTGAGTCAAGGAAGGGATGCAGACAGCACACACCATTTGCACAGCCCTATGAGCAGCAACCAATGGAGACAGATTGTACCTCTGCACTCCAACGCAGCACCCTGCTCCTAGCCAGGCTCTGAGCTGAGCCTTTGGGGATCCAAGGCTGCACTGCTGACTAACAACAGAGGTATAACCATTAAGCCAAGAAGAGACCTCGCTGAATGCTCACTTTTTAGTGGTTTTTTTTCCACTGTTGAGTCATTTAAGCAGTTTACAAGGTTCAATCCAGGAGAAAAGGAAGCTAAACTATAAAGCTAATTTTGCAGAGAACACAAGACGCTTGCTTTATCCTTGCAGACGTCAGCCAACACTTGTTTTGTTCAGACTGATAGCAAGCTCTTTGCACTGTGGCAACAGTGACTCTCACAGACTTAGTTTAGCACCTAGAAGAGAGAAGCTTAACTACGTTCATACTAGTCTCCTAATAGTATCATCCTCTCAGAAGGAAATGCAAGGGGGGAAAGACTGACATCATTTCTGTGCTTGCTTGACTAATCTGTACAGTTGGCCTCCATAACTCATCGCCAGTGATTTCGTATCCTGCTGCATCTATGGTGGTGCCAAAGAGCAACTCCGCTCCTGAACAGTTCTCAGTCCTCAAATAAATTAAACTTGAAGGGCTATCCGTGTACCATGCAGCATCTCACTTGCCACTACTTGATCTGGAAAGCTTCACATCCTATCAGTAAGCCCACCTCATATACTCACACAAGGCAAAGCAACTTTTCTTAGACTTCAGAACTTCAAAGAGGAATTCACATGAGAAGAAATCTAGGAAACTACAGCCTAGCCTGCAGAAACAGCACTAAATTTTGTATGACAAAACACTGGGTAAGATGAAAAACTGACTTTCCACTTCTTTCATAAAACATGGAACTGACTTCTTACTAAACACTATGCAACTACAAATTCGTAGTAGTGTTATAGGTACAATATCACACTGTAGGAAGAATTTGTAGTTTGCCACACCAGAAAAATAAATGGGCTTAAAATGGAACAGGGAAAATGCAGATCATAGACTAAGAAAGATACACTGAACATTGTGCAAAATTAACAAAAACAGACCTATGAGAGGCTCTTTTAAATGCTTGAAACATGAGGAGATTACCACAAGGGCTGATCTAGGAGCTGTGTCACCCAATCCATTGTGAGGCAGAGAGGTCAGATGGACCATCAGGAGATGTTCAATCAGATGGTCCCAAACAGTTTTATAGTCTATAGTTTAAAACATACCAGAAATGATAGAAATCATTTTGCTTCCAATCCCATCTGTCACTAGCTCTCTCATAGACTGAGAAGCTTCAGAATCCCTTTCCAAAGGCAAGCACTGTTGTTCCTAGGCATGTAGGAAACACGACATAATAAATCCTGTAAGCTTTAAGTTCACCTCCACAAAGCACTTTGAAATATGTCAGAATCCTTGAAAAAGAAACATTAAAGATACAATACCAAGAACTTGTGAAATTGTAACAGCACTGCAGCCAAAGGCAATTGCAGTTGGAATCCACAAGCTTGAAGTAAGCCTGCCTTTTAAGGTCACCAAAGAGGCAGAAAATGAGTAACTAGAATTAGTTGTTAACAAACATGCATTTTTCAGAGTCCTGGCCACTCTGAATTCCCTACAGCTTTTAGCAGCCACACTGTGCTCCACTCCCCTCTTTCACTGCTTACCAGGCAAAGCAAGCAGTCCATCTGGACCACCAACACTGCTGAGTCAGAAACTAACAGCCATAAACACACCAGGGCTCTAGCATACCCCACATGGCTTGCTTCTTACTGCTGACCACATTAGCAGTAAGAGCTAACACCATCTCCTAGCTTCTTCTCAGCTCACAGCCCCCCTTCCATAGCTTCAGGTGTTGATATTTAGTAGGAAACATAAAAAGCTAGAGATCCCTGCCTTTAGGAGCACATTACAGGAAGGGAGATGCCAAAGCAAAGAGATTGCTAAGGATGAAGCGGTATCATGGTCCTGTAAAGTTATCTGCATTGGCTCAGATTAGGTTAGAGAGAGCAATCAGCTTTATCCAAATGGACTGCACGTGGATTAGGTGCACAGGAGAATGGTTATCCATACAGAAATGGTGATCCTGCTTCTTACATCCCCAAAGCCCCAGATGACTATGGGTGCAATCTAATCAGTACCTGTGCAAGTGGGATATTTAAGAAAAGAGGCAATATCGCCAATAGGAATCCTAACCTGTTATTTTCAAGGAAGCCATCATCTTCAAAATACAGGTCTTATTCATTGTATGTCCAGCAATATATCTGGTATGGGTTTCTCCTCAGTTTGTAAGGACATTCTTCTCTTTCCCCTCTACTACATTCTGAATTACCTTCTGCACAACAATTACTGGGACCAGGCTATTAGCAGCACTACACAATCCATTCCCCCAGCGCTACTGTCCTACTTTCATCCAGATTGAGCTCCCTGACCTATGACAGAGCTTTCCACTATGATCAGCTTCATCAAGGCTCCCTCTGCCTCGCTGTCTAATAAGCTCAAAAGAATTCTGAACATCTTGTCATGATTTCATTTTAACAGATTATTTTTCCTTAACTGAGATAGGCAGGAGCTAGTAGCTCCCAGAGATGCCCTTCAGATGCCAAAGCTGAGCTGCAGAGTTCTAAAAGAAAGGTTGGGTTGTTCCCCCTCTCTTCTATTTTACTCTTTCTTTTGACATTTTTGAGTTCAGAGGGCTCTGTAAACAGACAAGAAAAAGCTTTCCAGCTGATCAGCTGAAGACTCCTAAAGAGAACACCAAATTAACAGTAGTGGATTACATGAAGGAAGATGGGTTTTGCTCATCTGTAGCCACGCTCTGCCCCCAAGGGACAATTTTTATAAATACAGTAACATTATTCAAATGGTTCCCCTCAAATCTAGACTCTCTTTATCAGTGGCAGATACTGTTGTCAAAGTAAACATACATGTGCCATCACTGTAATCCAGGAGCAAAGAGCAGACTGGAAGGCTCAAGATCATCAAGCTATTTGCATTTCTGTCGTGAAAAGCTTGCACTGCAGTTCCAAAGCAGGCCTTACATAAGCAGTAGGCTTCCTATTCATCTCCATACAATTCTAGCTGTTAACATGGCAGAAGTGTTAACAGCCAGTTAAACGCAAAATGATTTTATAGATTTCCAGAGCTTATGTCATTTGGGAACAGTGTACTGCATTTACACATCAAGTCTGAAAAAACACGGTCAAATGCAAATCACAAAGAAATATAGTCAGCATTTTACAGTTTTGTAAATTTAAGGCTATGGATATAGAGGGAAGAAAGTTTGAATTTAGCACCGTAATTTGCGGACACAAAGATTCAACTTCACAATATTTAGAATATACGCAAAATATGCTGCAGCGGAAGCAAATATACAGGGCACTAAACCAGCACTATTTCATTATTGTTGCTTCACTGCCCAAGTTCATAGACTGTAGTCTCAACATACCAGTGCATATCAGTGAGAGATGCTGCGAGAACAGACAGCCCATGCGCAGCACCTAGTATGTGCTCTAACTTGGTTGATCATTACATAAAAGGTTATGTTCCTCCTCCCTCTTCTTTTACCCTCAAGAACAATCCAGAAGAATGAGCGCACAACAGGCAGGGTCCTATCCTGATTCACAGCTGCTGTATTCTTAATAACTGTATAGTTGTCAGCAGTCTGTCAAGACAGATGATGTTCAAATACATAATGACCAAAGGTTGATCAGCATTCATCCACAGCCAGGAATCACACATTGAGAGTGAAGATAGTGCACTAAAAAAAAAAAGAAAAGAAAAAAAAAAGAAAAGAAAAAACAACCCACCACTGTGCACTACAACCTGTGCAGTTTTAAATGCCTATTTTTAAGCCAAGCATGACCCCTTCTCCCCAGCTACACCCGTCTGTTCTGCAGCACAACATCTCAGCGCGCCAGCAGCTGAAAGCTACGTCAGCCATGCTTCAGTGGGGCAGAAAAGTACCTTCTGTTGAAGGGAACAGGACAGTAGAGTAATCCTAACAGGCAAAATTTAATGCTACGCTGCCCACCAACTTCTGGGGTGACACATATGATCATGCACTTGGAAAAACACAGCAAATTACAGTAAAGGCTCAGATATTATTGGTGCCTGAGACACTGCCACAGAGCTCCACACATGTGCAGACCAAAAGCAGGCTCCAACTGCTAATCCAGAGGGAGAAAAGTCCAGTTACTTACAGTTGTTCCATCCTATTTCCTATTCTTCCATCTCACTCCTGCACGAACAGCCATGTCACCACTATTTATACTCGGTTTTGAGAGGTCATTTACATTGTCTTTACTATCATTTGCATTACAATGCCTGATTAGCACTACTTAGACAGTGATAATAGCTGACAGAGAAAGCTTTCCATCAGTAAATCACTAAGCTGGGCAGTCTGCATCATCCCCCTTTTTAGAGAGAAAGAAGAAAAAATATACATAGATAGATCTATATATAGAATCACAGAATTGCTCAGGTTGGAAAAGACCTTAAAGATCATCGAGTCCAACCACGACCTAACCAAACCACCCTAACAACCCTCTAAATCATGTCCCTGAGTACCACATTGAAACCGTTTGTAAACACATCCAGGGATGGTGACTCAATCACCTCCCCGGGGAGCCTATTCCAGTGCTTAACTACCCTTTCAGTAAAGAAGCTTTTCCTGATATCCAACCTAAACTTACCCTGGAGCAACTTGAGGTGCCACAGAGATCCTGGAAATAAAGTGACTCCTGCACCATTCAGCAAAACCAGGTATGGAGACGCAGCACCGCCAGTGCCCCAAGTACTGACTCCATAGTGAAGCCACAGCTTGCTTTCTGTTCTCA
>PPHD01003395.1:0-31703 GCA_002909625.1 Bambusicola thoracicus | reverse complement strand
CCAGGCTGGATGTGGCTCTGGGCAGCCTGGTCTGCTGGTTGGTGACCCTGCATGTAGCAGTGGGTTGAAACTAGATGATCATTGTGGTCCTTTTCAACCCAGGCCATTCTATGATTCTATGATTCCATGAAAAATCTTTAGACAATACAATCTTTGCATAGGATTGCAAACACAAACATACTCAGCTGTCATTTATTTTTCTACAGACTGAACGCCAAAATTACTACTCAAGGTAGTAAAAATAAAGCCAATAAAATACTAGTAAGTTAATATTCTCTTTCACAAATGTGTCCCACAAGTAGGTGCTTGTCTTGCATTCTCAAAATATTTAAAGATCTCTTGGAGTGCTGAAGCAATGGGATAAGATTAGGAGAGCATTCTTCTAAAACAAACCAGATACTGCACGTGCTGAGATATTTCAAAATGATCAGCTATGACCAGTCCTTTTACTGCACTGCAGAGTACCAGAAATCCTGACAAGGAAACAGCTTTGCTGTAGCTCTGCAACCAGGAAACCAGGTGCCGTAGGAGCTGGTGGGAGGAGGCACATACAGAGGCTGCTGGGATGAAGCAGGACCATAATAATCTTCTCTCATAAGAATAAATTGTGGTCTGTTGAAATATAGAACCTAATAGCAATATTGTCCAAGTTGAACTGCGGTGGTAGCACTGTCCTGCTCTCAATAGCTCAACAGAAGAGAAAAGAAACAGTAATTTTTGTCTGGAAAGAAAACTTCAGCAAGGCATACACCCAGGAAAGTGGGGTGAAGTGAGGAGAAAAGGCACATGAAACACTGTGAAGAGGAATGGGAAGAAGATACAATAAAGAGGAGAAGCGAGACTTGAGCTGAAGAAAAGAGGGAGAGAATCAAGCAGGGATGAGAAGCTGGAAGAAAGACTGAAGCAACAGAGCCAAGCTGAGACAGAAGGTGGAAGGAATACATTTTCTTTGTGATGTCCATCAGAGCTTTTTCTGCCTATATTATGCTGTCTTCACAGTGGGATGCTGCCTGTCTCCACAGCAACCAGCAGCCATGAGACTTTTCTTCCCTGCCCACATTGACTGCCCTCTGGAGAGGTGCCCTCAAATTGTCACTCAGAAAAGTCGGAAAAGAGAACAGTACAGAAAGCATTTCAGAACACTCTCTCACTGCATATCTCCAACACAGAAGAGAGCTGGCCACACCTGTACATTTCTTACAACAAATTTGGCAGACGCCAGTGCCCACTCGCTTAGAAACAAAACTTGCACAGACTCATAATTTACGTAATTGGTTTTGATGTTTCATTAAAGTTATTAAAATGTAGATCTCCAAGGAAGGCTTGACGGGCAGCATCTCACCTCAGGCCTCACACTGCATCACTTCTCAAGCAGTTCACAATGAGAGCAGCTTCATCATCCACTTACTCAACAGTTTCCTAAGGAAATGCAATTCAATTAGGCAAGGCCTGTGCCAAAACAGAGTTACTCTTGTTCTTTGCTTATAGCTTACCACGTGATGTTAAACTGTTCAGTATCTCAAGACATTGATGCCCCTTGTGATACCCTCACTGTTAATCACTGCTCACAGAGTTGTATGAAAATTCCAACTACTCATTGACACAATGGGAAAATAAAATGTTTCGCCCCACAACAACCTCTGGTATTCAGCAGAAGGAAAGAAATACTGCAGATAGTTAGGATTTTCAGAATAATGGTGACATGTTTGCAGAGTTTTTTGCAGTTTCTTGTCAAGCACTTTGTGTGGGACGAAAAGGGACAATCTAGTCTCTAGATGGTCTCCTAAGTGTGTTGGGGAGCAAGGTGGGATGGGAATAGTCTGCTCCTCCAGACATTAGGCACCAGGGGGAAAACTGAGAACGACAAGGTCAAACTAATGTCATTCTTGGAATTCTTGGAAGGCTACAGCCCAAGGTTTAATGAGGGTGATGATAGAGAGTCACGGGTGCTTTGTCAGGTGCTGCAGCTCACTGCCAACACATTCAGTGGACAATAAGGAGCAGATATGATACATGCATGGTACTGGTAGAGAATCAGGGTCATTGTTTAAAAAAGACATATGCAGTACACAATGTTATAGCACAGTCATGAACCTAGGTTAAAACTGATTAAATTCTCAGAATTCTTCAAAGTAATTAAAAAAGATGCTAATAAACTCCTCAGCTTTTCCTAGTAAAGGTCTTCTGGGACTATGAGCCAGAGAAGAAGGATGATTTATGAACCAGGGGACTCTAATCATTCGAAAAAGCTTCTGTCCTGCAGAACAATGAATCATAGTATATGCTAATTGCTACAAAGGGAGTTTCTAGGCCGCAAGAGGAGAAATCTTTCTTTATTATTATCTTTTAATTCTTCCAGACCATGGAATATTCTCAACTGATAATTTCCATTCACCCTGTCCATTTTATTCTTATATCATAGATTTACCTGAGTTACTTGAGCACATCACGAATGTAAGCACTGGATGATCTTCTCCATACTCATCCAGTTTCCTAGGGATTTGCAAAATGGCAAAACCCTCTAATTTATTAAAAATAAAAATAAAAGAATTACACAGAAACAGATACTTGTTCTACAGTTTCTTGATCATGCCAAGACTGATTTTGATGGACAGGTGTACTCATCCGTGTTGTTTTAATTTGCCCTGTGTAAGGGTCTCCTATGTGATGCTTTCCCAACATTGTCTTCATGGTACCCATCTGAATTTTCATCCTGCTGTTTCTCACTGTCGTTTTCCTATGCTTCTGCACATCGTTGTTGCACACTCTCCCACAAATGGAATACTGGAGCATATTCCTGACTATTTTATATTTTGCAAAATATGCTGTACTTTACCTGGATTTTCTTCTCACATTATTTTATTATTCATTAATATATTTTTAATTTCAGACTCATGCAGATGTAATGGGCACATCATCTGCAGAATGTTTTGCTGCAATGTACTTGCAGTGCTTAGCCCGAGCAACGTCTCAGAAGATACAAATACATAAACTGCCAAAATAGAACTTTCTGAGGTTAGGACATACTGTGCAGATAGTGGTTAATCAGGAAACAAGGCCATGTGTGATAACTTGCCAGATGACACACAGTGATGTTTATTATGTCTCTATTAGTAAGATCTCCAGACTGAAATTTAGCCACAAGACACTATGAAACACTACTGAATAATAATAATACATAATAATAAAATAATAAAAAAACATAATAATTCCATGTGTCTATTATATTTTCTTATGCTTTATTGCTTGTGGCAAGGGTTCTCTTCATGAACACCAAATAAAGAGGGACGCTGACCTAGACCATTGCATTGCTTACACTAATATTTAGGTCTGATTACATGCTTATCTTCTCCTAATTTGAGTGTAACTGTTTTGCACTTCTCTATTTTCCCACTGAGATGGACGAGGAAGTGCTTATCTGTTAGCAACGAACTCTCTGGTTTCTCTAATAATTGTATGAAATATTCCTCATTTGAGTCTTGGACTCATCTCCTGCCTTGTGGTGCTTTCCTGGCTGACATCGTCAGATACCAGTATTTTACAGGGACATGATAATACACAGTAATCAACTCCTACAACAACACGAACACATGAAGTGCTGGTCTCTGTTTTAGCTATCTATTCATTTGGTAAAAAAAGAAATATGTCTAACTCAAGAATCAATTCCAGTGGAAAGCAGAAGAGTGATTCAGAGGGTCTCAGTTTACTTAGGGTGCTGAGTTATGACTTAAAGCCAGAATGCTGTGATTGCTAGATGAATACATCATAAAGGTTAACCTTTCTGATTTTTTCCAACTCTTCTGTGGATCACACTCATTTTGACTTTCACAGAATCTCTCATGCTCCACAATGTGTTGTATAGAAAGGTTTTTTCTCCTATTGCCCATAACTTGTTCATTTCAGTGGTATTTGCCACTTCTCACAGAATAGATACACATATTTCCTTAAATTCATAATTGCTTACACATCTATTATATCATTTGTCCAAACTGAAGTGATCTCACCAGGTTAGTCTCTTTTCTGTGAAAATCAGATGTCTCAGGAGGACCTTTTCTGTATCTCGTGTAGCAGTTCACAAGTCAGAATGTCATGCTTTATTCATGGTAGGCATTCACACTGGATTTATACAGTGGCACATAGCCTGGTATCGGGCTGTTGTTTTCTCCTTGCTTTTATTTTTCTAAGACGGAAACATAGCACACTCAGTGTAGACAGTTATTCCACTGTTGTCTCACAGAAGTCTATGAAAAACACTGAAATGCCATTCAGAGGTTTGCAGCCACATCCACCAATCCAGCTCCCATGACCACCTTCTGTATTGAAACATGATGGACATGTCAGCTGATAAATATTTCCCAGCAATGAGAAACTGCTGTTTAATTGGCAGAAATATAACGTTCTCATTAAACCTAATCCTTGAATTAAGTTTTGCAAAGTTTTAATCAAGCTGAGCCTCTCTTGTGGAATAATTTCCAGCAATGGTAACTGTAAACTGTGTAATTATCAGCAAGCTGATAACTTGTTACTTGTTATGGTATTCAACTTCAGCTCTGTGCCAATTTTCCCAGTGCTGCCTTCGCTATCTTATTTTCATAGCTACCTATGTTGTGCTTGGAAGGTCACTCAGAAGTTTCTACTGTGTGCATCTTTGACATTTAAACACCCCATTACATGTAGCCCAATCTTCTACCAGATTTTATTATAGCTCCCAAATACGTGAATTGAAATCACACCTAGAAAGTCATCCTCCTAATGTCAATCCCGATGTCCTGAGCTTGATACTGCTGATGTGTAGTGTTACCACAAATGTTATCTCACAGTTCACTGCTTTGTATCTTAGCTGTAGAGCTTTGGAGTTATCTGAACCTACTTTCTTTGATTTGTCACAGCTGTCCCTGATTTATTGTGCTGTTCACATCCTTGATGTTTATATCCTTGTTGAGCCCTTGATGAGCCCTGGGAAATATAATACAGTGCCAGAAACTTCAAAAGCAAGACTATAATAATCTTCAGCAATCCATTTTGTGCTTTGCTAACTTCTGTCAATGTTTGTCGACAAGATTCCATTAACACTAATTTCCATTAACATTAGTCACTTGAAAAAGTATACCAAAACTAATCTTGCTTGATAGTTGACTTAACTCCTGCCTCCCCTTCCGAGGTCTGCTGAAGATGCAGGCTGTTCAAAGCTTCTCATTGCTGTAAAATCACATCCAGAGAGTGATGGTCAGTGGTTCAACATCCAAATAGAGATCAGTGACGAGTGGTGTCCCTCAGGGGTCAGTAATGGGACTGGTGCCCTTTAATTTCTTCATCAGTTACAACAATACTACAATACAACAGAGTGCACGCTCAGCAAGTTTGCAGATGACAACCGAGGGCTGGGATGCCATCCACAGACCTAGACAGGCTTGAGCTGTGGGCCGAGGTTCATGAGGTTCAACAAATCGAAGTCTTGCACCTCAGTCATGGCAATCATGTTGCCATCACTACAAGCCAGCGAATATAAGGATGGAGCATAGCCGTGCTGAAAGGGACTTGGGGATACCGGAGGATAGTAGACTGGACATGAACAAGCAATGTGTCCTCACAGCCCAGAAAGCCAACTGTGCCCTGGGCTGCATCAAAAGAAACGTGGCCAACAAGCTGAGGGAGGTGATCCTGCCCCTCTGCTCTGCCCTGGTGAGGCCTCACCTGGAGTACTCTGTCCAGATGTGGAGTCCTCATTATGAGCAAAACCTCGTACAGCGGACTTTAGAAGGGCGATTCCGAGCAGCCCCGTGTGCGACCGCCCGCCCCACCGGCTACAGCCGGGCGCTCCACCGGCAACCACAGAATCAACGCAGACTGCCCGCGCCGGCGGCGCCCGCCTAAACGCTCCGTCGCGTCGCACCGCCCCGCTCCGCCCCCTGTGGTTTGGCGCCGCTTTTGGACGGCGGCGGGCGCCATGCGGAGCCGCGCGGAGGTGGACGCCACGCTGCGCACCGCCAAGCTGAACCCCGCCGAGCTGCTGCCTGCCGTGCACTGCCTCAGCTTCGGCCCGCAGGTCGGCGCCGGCGAGTGCTGCCTGCTGCAGCTGGAGGCGGGGCTGTGCGCCGAGCTGGAGGCGGGACGCAGGTACGGGCCGGGGCCGCGCGGGGTGCCCGGGCACTGCTCGTCTGTCGGCGTACCTGCCGCGGGGGTGTGAAGGGACGCGGCTTGTTCGAGCGCGCCTTGACGGGAGTCTGGGACGGTGCTCTCAGAAAGATGGTTTCGTTTTCGGAGGTGCTGTGTGGAGCCAGCGGTTGGACTCGCTGATCCCTGTGGGTCTCTTCCAACTCGGTGCATTCCATGATTATTTCATCGACATAGCTGTCCTTTCTTCCTTTACCAGCTGCAGTGCCACTGATGTAACACAAACGTTTTAAATGATGTAACACTAGAACTCCCTCTAAAGTCCTCAGAGATCATAGAATAGCTTAGGTTGGAAAGGACCTTAAAAATCACCGAGTTCCAACCCCCTGCTGAGGGCAGGGCTGCCACCCACCAGCTCGGCTGCACAGGGCCCCATCCAGCCTGGCCTTGAGCAGCTACAGGGATGGGGCACCCACAGCTTCTCTGGGCAGCTGTGCCAGTGCTTCACTGCCCTCTGAGCGGAGGCGGTGATGTCTGTTAGTAGGGCTGTTTATACCCGGTGGAAGGTTGATGGGGTGCCACTTGTTCCCAAATCCTCAGGCCCAAGTGGTGCTGAGGACTCTCGGGGCATAGCTGAGCTGAAGAAGGGGCTGTGCTTTGATTCTTGTCTGGAAGCGTTAGCTGGTTATGGTTTTTTCTGCTTGGAATTAGTTGTGAGAAAATATGCAAGTTTTTCTAAGGGAGTTATCTGAAGGAAACTGCACAAGAGACAGTTTCTATTTGTTTCCCATTCCACAGTGGGCTAGTTTCAGTCCTCAGTACAGAACAACTTCAGCCATAATCTACTTTCTAAGGTTCATGAACTTTAAGCATCATTAACCCCTTGTTTTGAGAATTTTGTGTGAATAGACAGGTGAGGAGGTGAGTCTGTGACCTGTGTAAAAGGCCTTGCATGCCTGTCTCAGAGTGGGAAAACTCAAAAAGAAAAAACATAGAAGATATTTTAGATTAATTGACAATTACATCTTTACATTTTGGTATAATGTGACTGCCACTACTAAGTAGAACTGCGGTTTGTAGCTTCTTTACCAATTTGTAAATGTGAAAAAAATATCAGATGAGTTTACTAGGTGTTCATCCTCAAATAGAGGTACAAATACATATTTTTGTTGTTTTTTTTTCCAGCCTGGTAATCCGTGGTGAAAAGGATGAACAAGCAGTGTTGTGCAGCAAAGATAAAACTTACGATGTGAAAATAGCAGATACCTCAAATATGCTGCTGTTTATTCCTGGCTGCAAAACTCCAGAAGAGCTGAATGCAGATGAAGCATCTTGTAATATTATTCATTCACAGGTATACCTTTCTGGGTTTATTTGCTTGTTTGCTTTAATTCTCGAATCCCTTATTCTCTGTAATTTCTTGTGTTTTTTTTCCAAGATGCTTACGTGAAACCTTGAGTGGGATTCAGTTGCCTAAACATAGACTTGCTGTGCCATTTCAGGTGCTTTGTGGTATTGGCGTAGCTGTAAGCTGCCACTCCAGAAGGATGCAGATCTCCTGTAGCTTCTTTGTATATCTGACAGCCCCAGGAGATGCCTTTACAAACATGTCTCACACACAAGGGGCTTGCTATAACTTTGGGTGACCAAAATGGCTCTAGGGCTCTTGTGTAGGCAACTGAACTCCATCTGTAATGTACGTTAATTATTGTTTCTAAGAAGTTCAAACTTAGGTTTATTTTGAGTGGATAGTAATTACTTGCGGTAGGTATTAAAAGATTCCAAAGAATATCTGATTTCTCAGTGTTGGCAGCTATTTTTAAAATAAGCTGTTTGCACATTGATTCTTATGAGTGCTTTCCCCAAAAGGCAGATTTTACCATGTCATTATTATGTTTTAAATACAGAAATATATTCAAAGTTTACTCTTTTTTGCAACTAGCATCTGGGGAGATTTGTTGGAATGGGTGATTTTAGAGCTCTGAGTTCAAAGAATTCATTGTTCTCTGCTGTTCTGAAGTGTAGTTAATAAAATTCTTCCGAAAATAGTTAGGAAAATATTATTACTAGCTCATTATTTGCTCTAATGGATATAATGACATCATTGAGGAGTAACCCTGCTTGTGCTTAGATGCATATAATAATCACAACATCAATATCATCATTTCTTCCATGAAGTCATAAGTTCAGCTAGTGGAAAAAGTTAATTCAAACTAAAATAGATTAATGAGAAAACAATTTTCTTCCATATTCTTCTTTATTGTGCTCAGTGATCTCATTAATCTCTGAAGTCCAATCTGTCAGCTTAATGGAAATGTGACTTATATAGGAGTAAGTTCTTGAGTTCTGTTTCTGAAAGCTTTTTTCATGTTCTCAAAAACGTTACATGGTGTATTAAGAAGGCGAACTGTGAGACATAGCAAGAGGTACTGTGTTTGCTCAGTAGTTTGGGTGCTTCGTTGCCCTTCTCTCGGACTCTCATGGTCACGCTTTGTACCACTTGGCAGACTGATAGTTACAGCCAGAGAATCTGCCATTTCTTTCAGCTTACACAGACCAACTTTAGTTATGAACTTTGAGGTGTAAATTGGAGCCATTTATTTTCTTTGCTAGGCAGCGTGTCTTTGTAGTTTATCTCAAGATTGCTCAGAAATGAACTTGGCAGGAAAAGAATCTTAACACATAAATGCTATTTGACATGGAGGAAAAACCAGAATTCTATTAAAAAAAGCTGAAATTTGTGTTAAGGAAGCTACATCACAGTGGGTTATAAACTGAGTTTACTCAGTGTCAGAATTTGAATGGGATTTGTTCCACATGCAGATTGTTTACGTATGGTCGATTTAAATGGAACGTTATTTCAAAGTTCTGTTTCCTTGTTTTATGGTTTTCTTTTTTAAATGCACGAGCTTTTAAAACAAGTCTGAAAAAGCAGTTAGGATATTTGACTTTTTCATGGAGGCTTTTTTACAAGGGGGTAATGTTTGGGATAGTAGTCATAAACCTCCAGCCTGTTCCACCTCTGCCATTCTGTACCCACTGCTGTTGCAGCAGAATCAGTACTGAAAGGCTTTGATACTCTCTGTTCTTAAAAGAATCTTTTAATAAGGGCAAGTTGTTCCCTATGAAACACCTCAGGATTACTTCCTGAGGTAAGATCAAGATTTGTTAGATTGGTGTAGTTGAATTGATTACACCTGAGCTTCCTGCTGGACCCTTTAAATCTGTATGGAACCAGAATAACAAATAGCTATGTGTTAATTGAAACAGATGTTGTGTTTACTGCATGGAAGTATAGCCTACTGTCTTATTAATGTCTATTTTACTTAATCTTAATGAGGTGAAGTTTCACGTATTGAAATGTAAAAAGAATATGAGTAGATCCCACTCATGGAAAGAAGGAGGGAAGATAGAAACAGCGTAATATAGAAAGGGTTTTTCTTAATACTGAGTTCTAGACAGCGATTGTATGACAGCCTATCATTTGTATGTAGAGATGGGCTGGTCCCTTAGTCATGTTCACTGCAAACATATATATTATCAAGCAGCTACAGGCTCATTCTTTGTTACTATTGGTAATCTTTTGACTGAAAATATTACAATGATTGTTTCATCTTTAAAGTAGTTTCTCCATTAATATATTATTTTCTCAGTGACTAGATGGAAACTTTTTACTGATAATGTTTTAGTTAAGCTCCTTTGAATCCAAACTGTAGATTAAAATGCTGTAAGAGTCCTCGTGTTTTCTTGTAGATCGCTGGCTTCTCCAATAACTATTGGGAATTAAGGAGATGTCGACCAAAACTGAAGAAACTGAGAAAGCTTCTGATGGAAGATCCATATGAAGGGCCAGATAGTGCAAAAGATCAGACTTCAACAGTGTCAAAAGTAAGTCATCTCAGTAAGTCCACTGCCTTATAGTTGGTA
The DNA here is from genome assembly GCA_002909625.1 of Bambusicola thoracicus. Classification (NCBI taxonomy): domain Eukaryota; kingdom Metazoa; phylum Chordata; class Aves; order Galliformes; family Phasianidae; genus Bambusicola; species Bambusicola thoracicus. The sequence continues at coordinate 21,662 of PPHD01003395.1, read as the reverse complement.
ATGGACAAATTAAAGTGAAGAAACATTCTGTCATCTATCTATGATGATGATTCTTAACTAGAAAAATAACACATCAGTAACTTTTAGCACTTAGGCTGACTATCTGGTAAGCTATTGGTTTTCCAGTAATAAAAGAATCAATGCTGAAAGATCTGTAATTTCTCCTTTTATGTGGAGAGTTTCTTGAAGATATGTGATTTAGGAAAGATAGAACACATTCAGTTTTCAATCTTGCTGTGATACTTAATTTATTATTCCTACTTCAGCTAGTTTGACATCCTGGGAATGTATGGCACAAAGACTTCTCTATAGTTAAACTGGTTTTTATATTAATCATCCTTTAAGAAACTGTTGTAAATTGCAGAAGTTCCACAGAGTGGTAAAACTTAGAAAACTCAGTCGTGGGGAAAAGTGTCATCAGTCTTCTTTCTTTCATTATGGCACAATGCATTTTACATGCTTGCTGAAGCAAAACTGGTGTAAGAACAACCTGTTTTTATCTCTTATTTTCCCCATTGCAGTATACAACAGAAGACTTACTAAGTCTGATTCAAGCAAGTGAAGAAGAAATACTGCACCAGCTGCAGGTTATAGGTGCCTGTGTAATTGAAGGTAATTGTCTCTAAATAATCTTCATTACTTATCATAGAATCATAAGATGGCTTAGGTTGGAAGGAACCTTAAAGATCATTTAGTCCTAACCCCCTGCCATGGGTAGGATTGCACCCCACTAGATCAGGCAGTTTGCTGTTTAAATTATTAATTTTTTTCCACATCTTATCTGAGGATGGAAGTACCCAGATGTATGGGAAACAGGTATACGGATTATAAGGTAAATAGGTATAGAACCAGAGAGTTTATCATGTTTACAAAGGAGTAATGAAATAAAGAGCTTACCCATGTTCTAGGCTCACAGAAGGGCTCCAAGGGGAGTGATCTCCAGATAGAGATCCTTCCTACTTGGGAGTCAGCCCTTAAATGGGGTCTAGGAAGGGTGCAGAGGAACAGAGTCAAAGTATTTAAGTTTCCTTTTAACGCTGATTTTTTTTATTTTTATTTTTTTTTCTGTGTGGCAGGATATTGGAGAGTTTTAGAATTTGACTATGAGATGAAACTCTTGAATCACGTGACTCAGCTGATAGATTCAGAGTCCTGGCCTTTCAATAAGGTTCCTTTACGTGCGTGTCTTGAGGAGCTTGGACCTTTAGAGCCCACGTAAGCAGTTACTTTTAGTACTTAAAGTTGTCTAAGCCATGATTAATGATTATTAATTAATTCATTAATAATTATTTATTAGAATTGTTTTATAACTCTAGATTCCATTTACTGGGGCATTAATGATAAACTTTCTTTGGTTCTAAAATATGCAAGGGCATTAGTAGCTCTCAGCTGTATCTACCTAGGAGAACGCTGCTATTAGCTTTTTGGAGGACAGATTAGTTCCAAATGTAGTGTCCATCTAGTTGGTTCCTTGATGTAAGCCAGCACTGTAAGCTGCTTCCTTACTTCTTTTAAATGTTTTTCATGTAGAGACCCAGAGACTGCAATTTATTATTTTGTAATACCTGAGATGGGTTGGTATTAGGAAGAAGAAAACATTTTGAACCATTCGGTTGCCTGCACCTGCTTATGGATTTTGGTTTTTCAAATGCTGTTGTTATTAATTCTTCATAGTAATTATGTAAGGAGATCTTTATTTATTTGTCTTTACGCTGTGATCTGGGATTGAAAAATCATGTTGGTAGAACAGATAGACTAGTAAACTGATTTAGTGCCTATTGGCAATGTTTACATTGGTTCAAAAGCAGAAAGAGAATCACAGAATGATCAGGATTTGAAGGGAATTCTCAATCATCTGCTCTAACCACCAGATGTTACTGCTGAGTTGCAACTGATGGAAGTACTGTGTATTTAAAACTTAAGTTACTGACCATGCAAAATACTTGCCCTGAAGCTATAGCTAGCCAAAGTTCAGTTTCTTCTGTACTGTCAAAGATGATCATATTTTTCTTGTGCAATACTAATTCAGTTAGCATTCAGTTAGCATTCAGTTAGCATTCAGTTAGCATTCAGTTAGCATTCAGTTAGCATTCAGTTAGCATTCAGTTAGTATGAGCTGAGTTTCTTTTACGGGGATCAGGAGTCATTACATAATTTAAGGTTACCATTTAAAGTCTTAAGTTTACAGTAGGTTGTGTTTTATGTTTTTTTGCTTGATCTTGCTCAAAAAGAAATTTTGCTTTGGCGTGAATATCTGCAGCTAGACTGGAGTTAGGCTTGGGTTGGGGGGAACCTTAAAGATATGTTAATTCTACCCCTCCTGCCATGCGCAGGGTTGCCAGCCACCAGATGAGGCTGCCCAGGTTCCCATCCAACCTGACCTTGAATGTCTCCAGAGATGGAGTATCCACAACCCCTTGGGGCAGCCTCTGTCAGTGCCTCACTACCCTCTAGAAAAAAGATTCTTTCTAACATATAACATAAATCTCCCCTCCTTTAGCTTAAAGCCATTCCCCCTCTTCCTGTCACTATCAGACTGTGTAAAAAGTCAGTCCCCTTCCTGCTTGTAAGCTCCCTGCAAGTACTGGAAAGCTGCAATGAGTTCTCAGAGACTTCTCCAAGCTAAACAAACCCAACTCCCTCAACATTTCTTCACAGGAGGGGTGCTCCAGCCCTCTGATCATCTTCATGGCCCTCCTCTGGATCTGTTCCAACAGCTCTTCATGTGTCTTGTGCTGGGGGCCCCATGCCTGGATGCAGTACTCCAGGTGCGGCCTGTGAGGGCAAAGTAGAGGGGGACAGATCCTCACCCTGCTGGCCACCCTTCTTTTGATGCAGCCCAGCATACCGTTGGCATTCTGAGGCACAAGAGCACACTGCTGATTTGTGTCCAGCTTTTTGTCCATCAGTACCTCCAAGGCCTTCTCCATAGGGCTGCTCTCAGTGTATTCTTCTCTGTCTGTACTCATATCTGGGATTGCCTCAATCCAAGTGCAGCGCTCTGTATTTGGCCTTGTTAAACCTCATTAGATTCTTGTGTGCCCTCTTCTAAAGCCTGACCAGGTCTCTCTGGATGCCATCTCTCCCTTCTGTTGTGTCAACTGCGCCACTCAGCTTGGTGTCATCAGCAAACTTGCTGAGACTGCACTTGATCCTACTGTCTATGTCACTGATACATGTGCTGATGAGCACTGGTCTGAAGATGGACCACTGAGGGACAGCACTTGTGAGAAATACATGAAATGTATGATATAAATAGGAAATGATAACACAGTTTTAAAAGTTGCCTTTTTTTTTTTCCTCAGAGAGATGATAGAGCATATTCTTTTAAGCTATGGAAGGAAATACACTGATGATGGTGAGTTTGGAAAAGCACATAAGTTTTAAATTTGAAAAACAAAATAGTTTCTGAGTAACTGAAAATTTTATGAGGATGGCTCAAACAAATTAATGTGCTACACCAGAAGTAAACACTGAGTAAAAGGAAGAAGTAAATAGTGAGATAAAAAACTAGTTAAATTATTAGAGAAAGTTGCATAGGAAGAAGCTGCTAAGCTGTATGAGACACTGGAGAAAATTAATGAACTGACGGAGGTGCCTGAAGTTATATATTAGATGTTCATAAACAACAGTTTTGTGATCAAAGATGGATTGCTTGTAAAAATTGAATGCAATCTCTTTATAGATACTGTAGGAGATCTTGGATGTCTCATATTTAAGCAACTGATAGTGCTATTAATTGTGCAATGGATTGTAGATCTCCCTGAATTCATCTTGTATGAAGCAGACACCTTACATTTCCTCCCCTGACCTGCACTACAAGATCAATTCATTGGTCGTGTTGGCTACATCTCCATTGCTTGTCTTACATATATACATAATATGTCACTGCCTTCATTTAAATTCTTTTCCATGGCTGTTTTCATCTCACCTTTGACCAAAGTTGAAATTGCACACCACCTTACAGGACACAGGAGAGCAGTTCTACTGATACAGATTGTCCTTCTCTGATTAGTATGTTGAGGCACATTACACAAGGAATAGTTTTGAATTACAGGGGGACTGAAAAGGTGGAAGGCAGTGTTTATGGCTGACTTTCAGAGAACTTTAGCCAAGTAAGTGAGAATAGAAAGAAATTATCCGTATTCCTGTAATCTTGTATTACAAGGATGACTGCAGAAATAAAAGTTTCGGTTGTTCAACTAAGGCAGCAAACACTTTAATACAATTTCAACTAAGGCAGCCCACTTTAATACTTTAAAGCCCAAACACTTTAATACAAGACATGCAGAGGTAGGAATACTGTGGGAAAGTATTACTGAGAAAAACAGAAAAGATGATTTTGTTCTTCAGCATGAGGAGATATCATTGAAGAAGACTAGAACAGAATGGAAATCTGAGGCTGTTCTCTGTTCTACTATCAAAAAAGCAAGAATCCAAGCTATTGTGTCTTTTGTTTCTCAGCAGGGGAAGTTTACTTCGAAATGCATGAAGATAAAATATGCAGAGCTATAGCGCAAATGCTTTTGCAAAATGCAGTTAAATTCAATCTGTCAGAGTTTCATGAAGTCTGGCAACAAAGTGTCCCTGAAGGGATGTCAACGAGTCTTGATCAGCTTAAGGTAAAAGTATAAAGTATGAATTATTTAGTGTTATATCTAGATTTTATTGACTGGGGATTGATTGTATTTCTGTCAGCTTTTAAGTACTATTTATGACATGCTCCTTGCAGCTAGCAGTGAGTTCTAGGAGGCTTTGGAGATGCAGAGAGTAACTTCTTATGGATTCACTGTAGAGCAAAGAAAGTTAAATTGTTTTCATTTTAATTAAAGCTTTCTCTGTGATGCTGATCTACAGGGTTTGGCTCTTGTGGATAAAGCCTCAAGACCAGAGACCATCTTTCTGCTAAAAGTAGAAGATTTACCTGAAGATAATCAAGAAAGATTCAACAGCTTATTCAGCATACGGGAAAAGTGGACAGAAGTGGATATTACCCCTTATATCCAGTGAGGATATATTAAAATAAGATTGTATTAAACAAAAAAAAAGTCAATTCAGCAGAATTATGCTATAATTAGAGTTCATATTCTTCCCTTTCTGCATGGCTGACGTTCAGCTATGTAGTTATGTCTGAAGTACTATGTTTTGAACTACTACAAATTCTACATGAATAGAATCCCCACTGATGGAAGCTGTAGCTGTATTTGTTGGATTTGAACTTGTGTAGAAAGCTGATCCCACTGAATTTAAACAAGAACTGATTTTCTTGAGGCAGACTTGAGTTAAAGAAAATATCCTGAACTTTTATTTAGTCTCCATATTTACAACTCGAGATATATAGCAGTAGTGCTTCCTGTACTGCATCCTTTGTCCTTTTGTCCTACATCACAATGCTATGTGGAAGACCCAGCCAGGATGTGTGTGGACAGGCATAAATGGTAACCCAGAAGTTACTTGCATTAATTTTTTGAATGGCTCTACATTGAATATAATTATTTCAAAGCCTGTTTTTGCTGGTTTTAGAGAGCAGCAATAATAATTTAAAGCAAAACCAAACCCTTGCTTCTCAAGGAAATCATGGTCTTTCCTGTTTCTTAAATTTCAAGCTAAGTTCTAAACTTTAGGTAATGCAAAGCATTCAGAGTTACTCTTGTGGTTTTCTTTTTTTTCCCAATACCGTAGTCCAGTTTATGGCCGTATTTACAGTCATTTTGCTGAACATCGTGTATGAGAGCATGTCTAATACCAATGTCATCTTTATTTCCTCTGTAGAGACTTATGTGCAGAGAAGCAGACGGTTGGTGCGCTTCTGACAAAATACGCTCGCTCCTCAGTGCAGAATGGTATTAAAGTTTATAATTCCAGAAGACCTATCTCATAAAAAATACTGTGTTAATAGCCGAGAATATCATACGGAGTAACCAGTGAATGTTGCTTCTTCCTCCCCCTTCTGGGGGAAGGAGTTGTCAACAAATGTTATGTGGCATTCTTGAACTGAAGCAGCTGAACTTCGTGAACAGCTTTACTTTCCTGCACAGATAAGTAGAATGAGAAAGAATTTGCCTCTTCTAAGAAACCATAGTGTCTGCAGCCCATTGCCACCTTCCTTTGTCCACTTTCTTTTTCTTTGTGTTTACAGGTATGCTGAAGTCAAGTTTCTTGAGCATGCTTTAGCTGTCTATCCATACACTGAAGACTGTCATTTAAAAATTAAAACCTTAGTAATAATTGAATCAAATTGATTTGAACAGCAAAGCAAAATGTTGAGTCTTTTGTCCACTAGCGAGCATTTTCAAGCATGCAGATTTTGTTGCTGTATTGACATTTAGAATACTCACACCTTCACAAGCTCATGAATGAATTACTGTTAACTGAGACTAAGCTGATTCTTCTTGTGCCCTTGAACAACATAGATGCAAACTGTTGATAGTTCAACACTTGGCAAAATGGCCTTTTAGATATTACAGAGAAAAACATACATTATCAGGTTTGTAAAATCAAGTCTGAAGACATGAGAAAATTGTTACAAAGTTCCTATAAACTGTCATTAGAATGTAGCTGATGTAAAATTCATCTTTTAAAGAAGAGTGCCTTTGCTTTAAAGAGAACCTGCAAAACTTAGTAATAGGAATTTTTACAATTTTGGTATGGAAAATAACTGCACATAAATTGCGCCTTGAAAACTTAAGGTGGAATATTATGTTGCTTGGAGCAGTTAATTAGAAATTTGCTATGATGTAGCCATAAAATGGAGTGCCTGTAATTGAAGTTGCTTGATTTGCATTTGTCAAACAGTTTCATTACTAAATGTACATCTACTAAATGTAAGGTGAGCAGTGGAGGGGGATGGAAGAAACAAAACCAAATAATTATACTTGTACATTTTCTGGATTTTTATACAAATAAAAAGCTGAATAAAAGCTACTTCCCGAGCTTTGGTTATTCTTGTCTATTGATGCAAGATTGATTCCTTACGTTCCATATTTCTAAAGCACACAAGTGTGCTATTTGACTGGTTGCACAGAGGCTCAGCTGGGCTCAGTTCCTGGAAGAACTGCCTTGTTCACTGGTTTCAGCAGCTGCAGTTCTTTTAATAGCATTGGTGTTCCCTCTCAGAGATCAACAGCAGTAAGAATTCGAAAGACTTTAAAACAACTTCAGTTTGACCATATGTGGTTCTTTAGCTGAAATACTAAGACGATTGTCTTGTAGTCTGTAACAGTATATTTATGCTAGGCCTTGTTTGTGAAACAGGATTACAGGAGTAGAGCTGTATCAGAATAGTTAATGTAATGATTTAATATTATCTAGAGTGTTTTTCCATGTGTGATTTTTCTGCCTGTTGTTGACAATACTTCTGGTGTGTTGAGAGGTTCAAAATGAGGTGCTGCTAAAGAAGTGAAAGGAATAACTGAACTAGCTTCTTTAATGCAGTAACTTTAACATAAAACAGATGAATCAAGACTTGTTTATAACAGAGCAATTGCAGTTTATGAAGAAATTAAATTTTGTGTTCTGGTAATTCTAGCTCAAATCTCTCCACAGGGCAACTAGAGTGTGAGGGAACAGTGACACTGCATCACTGCTGCCAAGTTTCAGGCAGCACTGTTACCATCTCCAACTGGTTTTGGAATCAAAAGGCAGGACTGCAGTCCTTCACTATCTCCCTATCAGTCTTTGCTGGGTATGTCCTTCAGTTTGGCCCACAGATAATTTAACTTCGTGCATTCCAAGTACCTATAAGCACTCATCCAGCACAGGCACTTCCCTAGTGAATATACACAGTGAGAGGTTCACACGTGTGTAAACAACCAGGTTTTGGTGGTGAGGTGCTGGCTTTATACAGCTGGAGGCCTGCCTGAAACGCAGTAGTGCCTACCCTGGCTGTACCTCACACAGCTAGCAGCTAACCTCGGCCTTCTTCCGTGAGGCACAACACGCTGCCAGGGTTAACATTTCCCTTGGGGCGCTACTGCTGTTGAAACAAACCCACGCTGCGGGTGAGAACCAAAAAAGGTTGGCTCTTCGCTAGCACGGGTTTCTCTATCCAGCTGCAGCAGAGATTCCCGCGGTACCCTGTGACCAAACGCCGATCCCCGCCATCTTCCCGCCGCAGCGACGCACCACCTCCCCAGGGTGCGCGCATGCGCACGCATCACGCTCGGGGCTGCGCCAGAGGCGCGCAGAGCGCATGCGCCTGGACAGGGCCTGACCCCCGCTGCGCCTCTTGGATTACCTTCGTTTTTCTGTTGTTTGTTTTTTTTGTTTTTGTTTTTTTTTTAATCTATGGCTACCTTAGAGAGTCACCGCGGCGTCGCTTTAGAAAACAAAATGTGTTTTCGAAAGATTTTACCTTCTTAAAGAAGCAAAGCGCCTTCGGGCTGGCTGTGACCTTTCACCTGGCGGGGTGAGAGGTTGCCGACAAAATGGCGGCGGCTGCCGCGGCGGGGCGCGTTGGCGGGAGGCGGCCGAGCTGCTGAGGGAGCCTCGCTCGGCCCTGCCCGGCAACCCCGGACAAGAGGGAGCCCAGCCCAGAGCTACGTCCGTAAGACCGAGCCGTGGGCGGCCCCTCGCCGTCTCTCTCCTGCCCCGGCCGGGTGTCCTGTCGGCAGGGAGCTGCTGTGCCCGTCCGGCCGCTCCACAGCCCTCTCCGCGCTCAGTGCTTTCCATTAATCCGGTTTGTTCCCGTAGCTGCTGTGTGAGCTGGTGTCGTACATCAGCAGACGGAGGGGTTGCGAGTTACCTCATAAAGGGTTATGTAAAAAGACAGCGTTGTTGGCGTTGTAACCATGGTGCTGACCCGAGCTGGAAATGCCTGACCCGTCAGTCACGGACCCACTGTGGAGATGAGGAATCGCCTGCAGCATTGCACGGGGAAAAGCCGCGGAAGCCACCGAGCGGGGAGGATGCTGATGCCCTTCTGACGGCCTGTGGTGTGTCGCAGTGCTGCTGGTCAGGATGAACAGGAAGAAAGGAGACAAGGGATTTGAGAGCCCAAGGCCGTACAAATTATAAGTATCTGTTTCTTAAAAGATTGTTATACTTCAGATCCTGATGCATTTGAAGCGGGCCCTAGGCTGAGCAGTGGTTGTCCACCTGAGGAGGCTGAAACTCCAGTTTGGAGAAGCTTGCTCTCAGTACGTGTGTGTAGTGGGGTTTGTCTTGTGTGACCTCATGGACAGCAAGGCTGTAAAGCGTGCAGTCCCTTCTTGCAAAGAAATTTACATTATGCTCCTCAGAGCTTAGAGAACTTTCCAGGCAGTATCAGCACCACAAATCATGCTATCATGTTTCATTCTTACTGGTGTGTCAGGCCCTCTAGTCTCACAGGCTTTTTAATGTATAATCACCGGTGTATTTATAAATAAAAGCAAGCATTTGTGCTGAGGAGGTCTGAGCAAATGATCATTTTTTTACATTTAGTTTATAGCCAAATTGTGAAGAAATTGGTTGTGTATGGCAGAGATTCTTCCTGTCTTTCCTTGTATAACTTTGTGATTTCCTTATAAATCTGTATGTTTTTAAACAGAACTACTGATGCTATCATAGAGATTTTGGTATGTAGGTGATATTTGAATTCACTGGATACTAGATGTTTATAATTGCCTTGTAGGAGTTTTATTGAAGTCTCTCAATTGAAGCCAAGTCCCTTTTTAATGTTCAGTCATGGGTATGTTTGTACAATGTGTGACATGGTGTAGAAGTTGCATTAGTACAAGGCTCTATCTTGAGTCAGTACTCTGAAGTGTTGGATAGATACTGTCAACTGTAGAAAATATATAGGAATAACTTCTGAAAGTTTAAAAAAGTTGGAGTTATTATTGTATCTCTTACTTATGAAATCAAAATTTTAATTACAAAGAGTTCTGATACGCAACTCAAAACTTGAGTGAATGCATTTGGCTTGTTTACAGTACTGATCTTGATTAATATATCATGATTGCTTAATCAATTTTTATAACATTCTAATTGTAAAAATGAGTACTATAACTTTTTTTTGCACGTAGTACCCACTTATGTAAATGATGTAAGAGAAGCAACTTACCAGGTTCCGCAGATTGCAATTGTTAGGGCTGCATGCCGTTTCCAGTATTAGGATCATAGAATCACAAAATCCTTAGAGTTAGAAGGGACCTCTGAGGGCCATCTAATCCAACTCCTCTGCACTGAATAGGGACACCACAGCTGTTTGCCCATCGCCAAAATACTAGAACTTGATTTCAAGGTATCGGTAATGCTGTATATTTACGTACCGTTACACAACGTTAAAAACCTCATGGAGTTACCTTCTTACATTATCAGTGCCATTTATACTGATATGATGCACTTTGCCTTTACTGGAACTCTTCTGACCTTGCACGCAGCATAAATTATTTAAGTGAGAGACGCAGGCCGTTGCAAATTCTCCCCTTACAAATATATGCTGTATGCAGAATTTTTCTATACCATATACTGTATGATTGCTGTTTATTTATAACTGTTGAAATACTATTTGAAATACTGATAATTGTGCAAAACCTTACTTGTTTAATTTTTTTTTTCCAGCACGACTCACCAGGTAGTTTGTATCAACAACATAAATTTTCAGAGAAAGTCTGTTGTAGTAAGTATGTTTTAATAAAATATGAAAGAAGAAATGGAAAGTGTGGGTTTCCTTCATGATTTTAAAAGTAACAGCTGCGCACATAAGCTGATTATGTTCTTCGGCTTCTTATGCTTTCTCTTAAGTCTGTCATTTGTAGAGATGCCTCAGATGAAATACCTTGTAATAGTGGTTGCTCTAACCTCTGTGAGGAAAAGCGTTTTGAAACAAAGCTTTCTAAAGGAAAGTGGATAATTCCACAAAGCAATCTGCAGTCAAGAATTAACTTTTAACAGTGTTAGCTGATGTTAAGGATAAAGTTATTTGTGACTTGCGTGTGAGTTCATGAGATTTGAAGAGGCCTCAAGGTGTTGAGACTATTTGTGAATGTAGATGTATGGCTGAATGGAATCTACTGAGATTTTAAGAGTCATTGTTTCAGGCTTAGATGCCAAAACCTGAAACATGGGGATGCAAAAGGTTAGTAATAAACTTGATATCTAGTGAGCAGAGGCAAATATTTTCCAGTAAAATAAACATAGTTATCAGTCCTTTTCAAGTTCTGATTTTTATTATTATTTTGTGGCTGTGAAAATTCACCTGTTAGATGTCTAAAATACATTTTATTTCATATAATCTACAAGGAAAATGCAATTTTTTTAGGTAGAAAATATTTTACCCATGATTTTCCTCTGAAAATGCATTAAATTTATATTATTTTTGGTATATCTTTGTGTGGTGAGCTGGCAAAGTTTTTAAAGGAAGTGTTGATTTGTGTTTTCATAGGGCTATGTGGAACTGACGATATTTCCCACAGTTGCAAACCTGAATAGAATCAAACTGAACAGTAAACAATGTCGGATTTACAGAGTAAGAGTCAATGATTTGGAAGCAGCTTTCATCTATAATGATCCAACGCTGGAGGTTTGTCACCACGAGTCAAAGCAGTAAGTGATGTGTTTAAAACTCCGTGGATGCTGTGTTTTCTTTTGTTGTGAAGCATCGCCTACTGTATGAGCTAGTTTTATTTGCTGATAAAGAAACTTTCATAAAAATCTCATGCCCGTTTCTTTTTTGGTAAGGGAAGTGTAACGGCAAATGTGTTCACTGTATGTTCCCTTTTGACCTTGCTGAAATGTATGTTCATGTTTTCATGTATTCTTTTGGATGGCTTGGTGGAGTTTACAGTTCTCGGAATTGCTAAAGGACTTTCACTGAAAGTGCTATAACTGTTTAACAGTGGCTGATATGATCTGAAATGAGACTCCCCTGGGTTGTTAGGGACCTCCTATGATCATTTGGAAGATGTGAGAGAGAAGCATTTAAAACAATCATAGCACTCCATTATGTTGAGAAAGGAATCAGAAGATAATTGATGAAACCATGAAACTGTTATTATTTTGCAGAAAAAGAACTCTGTTTAGCATGCTAATGGCACAGTGGCATATCGTGTCTTTTTAAAACTTTATTTCTTCCTCAGATTATCTTGTTTAAGAGCAGTAAATGAAACGTGAAGGTGAGACATACCAAGTGAAACACAATAGGCTGAGAGCAGACTGTGGTTTTCACGTTGTCATTACAACTTAAAGAAAGCTTCTGTCTTTCATTACTGCTGTGTTATTCATATAAACCTTTAATTAGTACATAAAATGTATTTTTAGCTTTTATGTCATTGATAGTTTGTCCATCAGTCCAAAACATCATTCAGATAAAACTGAAAACATTATTAGATTATTATATAAATATGTCAGGTGTTGATTTCCTCTCGAGTCTTCCGGGCGTCGCTGCATTTTTAACAGTCAGTAATGACTGTCAAAAAAAAAAAAAAAAAAATTGAGAAGTTATAAAGTAGTTCACTGTAAAGTGTAAAACAGTGTGTATAAGTTTGCCCTCTGTACACAAGGTGGCAGAGAATCCCATTTAGCTCACACATTTAAGGAAGAGTTTGGAATCTTGTAAGTACTGCTTCCAGCCTGCAAGTAGTGTTGGAGCATGTCTGTTTGGTTCTTGTCTTAGACCTGTTGCTGTAGTATTACAGCCACTTCTATCGTCCTCTTCTTCCCTGTTTTCACTGTAAATTGTAGCCTTCTTGATTCTGTCAGTATAAGGAATTTATTTTTCCAAGCTCTAGTATGCAGAAATCCCACAGCCTGTATTTGACTATTCAGACAACCACTCATGTCTCAGCCCCTGTGTAGTTAAAATGAACAAAGGAGATATTTTATTCTTCTGCACGTTTGTTTTGTTTTTTTCTTAAGAGTATATACTGTTAAATAGTCACAGCAAAAAGGACTTCTGTTTTGATCTGATAAGTGAAGTTCGTGGTTATCCTGCTCTTGCTGGGATAAGTGCTTCACGCATTTGTGGTAACTGTGGTCTCACGTTTGAGAAACTGTTGCATTTTAGTATTGCTTTGATAGAAAGGAAGACATACCTTTGTATAGCTCGCTAATGGACACGTACTGCTTTCCTGTGTGTATGTACTCTATTCAGTACCATTTTAACTTTGAGCATTCATTCATTAATTCATCTACTTGTTTTTTTTTTATGTGAAGCATGTAGTTTTTAAGGATGTTTTGGTATCCTTCAGTTTCACTGTCGGTTTAGATGGAAGCAGCAGTAAGCTGCAGAAGAGATCTTTGTGACAGCCTTTGGGGCATGTGTTGTAATATTCTTTCACCTGAGAGGTCAGAGATCAGCCTTTAGCCTACGCACAGAACAGACAAGTTACTGGTGAATTGAGAGTGTGCTGCTTTGCGATCTGCTGCAGTAAATAACCTTCATTTCCACTGGTAGGATTCTTCCTCTAGTTGTAAACTCATGGTGCACTTTGTCATTGCTTAATTTTTTCCTAGCAGAAGTGTAGAGAAGTTTCAAAGAAAGGGATGGCAAGCGCTTAGCTGTGGGCAAGAAAAGTTGTTTTTTTCAATGTGACATAGGTTCAGATTGTTGTTTTACTAATAAATTAATAAGAAATGTATATACATAACGTATATACGTATAGAATCATAGAATTACTCAGGTTGGAAAGGACCTCAAAGATCATCAAGTCCAACCGCAGCCTAACCGTAGTACCTTAACTCTAACAATCCTCCGCTAAATCAGATCTCTGAGCACCACATCCAAACGGCTCTTAAACACATCCAGGGATGGTGACTCCACCACCTCCTTGGGGAGCCTATTCCAGTGCTTAACCACCCTTTCAGTAAAGAAGTGAAATATACGTAAGTTCTGTACTATATTTTAGAGTTAGAATCCAGAAGTAAGTACTGATTTGTAGTTAGGAAGCAAAGTACAAGAGTAGAAGTAGTAATGAATTAGATGTGGATCAAAGATCTTACTTTATGAAGTTGATGCTAAATACTGCAGAAAGAAAGTTGTTTATAAACTGTGTGTTTGCATAACGGTCACTTAACATTGCTGCCCCTAATAGTGAGAAATTCTGCTGAAAGTTGATATGGAGGTATTGGGAATCAGTGAGTAGCTTTAAAGAAATGTCTTTACAAGATTGCTCATTTCCAGTCAGTCAACAGCACATTCTTGGTCAGTAATTAACAGTGTTTTATGTCTATTCTGTTAATAAAGTGTCTCTACCAGGAAAACTCATGAATTCATACCTTTTTCACTGTCAATGCACACTTACCGTTAGGAAAACTTATGTTTATTTCTTGGGATGTAACTTCTGGCTTATGCTCTGTTTTTTGTTTAAAATGGTCATATCCTGAGAGTGTAACCTATGAAAAGATTAGTCTGTGGTACTAAGTCTTTAATGGATTCCTTTTACAATGAATCACCCATTTGAACTGGAACACTTCGCAAAAATAGAAATATCAGAATAGACTGTTTCCCATAAAATGTTAAGCCCTCTGGAGTCTACTTTTCATGTTATAAAATCATAGCCTTTTCCTGTCTATGAATCCATTGATGTTTAAAATATAACCACAACTTCATCATGAGACTCAAACTTGGAAAAAATCCTTACTGATGTACTGGAAAAGAGTCTCCTATTGACAGTCATGAATTTTCAGAACAAATTTACATTAAAGTGAAAAAACTTTGAGACCTTATGATCTAATGAAGTGTTACTGTTTTCTCTTGCTAATTTCTTTAATTAACAAAGTAGTTTTCAGTCATGCAGTCTTTTTAAAAGACGGTTTTTCCAATGATACTTGTTTGCCTTTGTCGGATGCTGTTTCAAGTTAGGTTACAACAGTGTTAGTTGGGGTGGTTTTGATGCCACTGATAGTCTTCTGTGCCTCAGCGTTAGCACTGCTCTGAGCCCTCGGTGAGTCCGATCAGGGAGTTAAACCAACTGAATGCTCTCTACCAAAAAAATTGAAGTTGGCTTGAATTCATCTGGAACTGTAGTTGAAGTATATTCCAGCAGGCACATGCAACGATGTTTAGGTGCCCTTCAACTATGAAAAAAAAATCATGGTTGCATATTAAAACTTAAGATTTACGCATTTCTGTATTTAGTCCCGTTTACTACTAATGTTTTATTTTCAGAAGCTTTCAAGCTAAGTAGACAGGTTGAGTGCTCCTACCATTCTCGGTCTTGGTAGTGGTACCAGGGAATGTATGCGTTATCATTGCCTGAGAACTGGATCAGGAACTGGATGAAAATATGTCCTCATTATATTTCAGTGTTTGGCTAAGTTTTTCAGATGAGTAAGGCTGAGAATGTAAGCATAGTGTTTGATGTATATAGACTTCTAGGATGGTCTTGGCATAGCTAATTACCCTTTGTTCTTCCAAGTCAGGTACTGTAATTTGGGTTGAATGCCATTTTCTTGGTGGGTGGTGAATACAGAGTGGTTAGATGAAAGTAAGTGAAATCCTGAAATGAGATCATGTCTGCTTTGTGTAGACTTGAGATTCCATGGAAGAGTGGAGTCCACAGCCAAAAGTTAATTTACTCCATTGTGGTGGAGCACCACTGCAGAGAGCTTTATGCTTGACTGCAGCTCTGCCCCCACAGTTGCTGGATTCATCAGTGTTGCACAGCTAATTACTCAGAATTCCTTCTGGAAGGAAGAGATGATGAGTAACTGAAATACTTTCTCCTCAGAGAGAAATCAGTGTACTAGAGGATTAGAATTAACAGAGATGTCATGCCTGTGTTTCGTAGAGTTAAAAATCCATTTGGAAAGAATATGAAAGCTGTAGCATAAAGATGCAAAAGCAAAGTTATTTCTGAACTTGACTGGTGAATCTTTCAGTATGTGAATATAATACTGAACGATAAGAAGATAGCATTCCACTTGTAACAATAAGCACGCATACGTCCCTGTTCATTTCATGGGAAAACAGTTAATCTCAGTTGCAGCTAAAGTAATGATAATGCTTTAGAATGAAATGTGCTGTCAGCTCATATATAGTTACTTAAACAGCTGCAACTCTATTGTAGAAATGTCTGCATCCTAAATAAATGAATGATTCCAATCTTTTCTTTTTAAATCCTTTCTAAGGACCAAAAAGTATTTTCCTTTTTACGCATGAAATTTGGTATAGAAATCATGTCACTATAAAAGTTGGAGTTTTTTTGTTTTGTTTTTTGGGGGGGTTCATTGTATACTTTAAGAATTAAACGGCTATTTCTGACAGGAGGAATCTCAACTATTTTTCCAATGCCTATGCTGCTGCAGTCAGTGCTGTGGACCCAGATGCTGGAAATGGTGAACTCTGCATTAAGGTTCCCTCAGAGCTGTGGAAACATGTTGATGGTAAAGAGACTGTTTACTGAAAGCTTAATTTAAGATGCCACAGAATTGTTATCTGCGAGTTTGTATAGGAGGATAGGAGATCTAAATAAGTAGAAATATCATTGTGTTATTTTATTAAATGATGATTACTGTTTTCTTTTGTTGTCACTCATCTTTCCAGCTGAAGGTTGAAAAATACCTTTGTGATTGTTGGTAAAACGGAGAAGTGGTTGCAGCACCCTTTACAAACAAACTCTGGGTGGTTCTGAGCCCAGAAGTATACATGATGTTGTGGGTATAATGGAGTATGGTGGGTGCTAAATTATAAGTGTTTGAAGCTGTTTAATGTATACGTGAGTCAACAAAGAAAATAATCTACCAGAATCTGTCTATCTATGTGTTGTTTATAAAGCTGCAGTTTTTCCCATCTCACTTAGAAAACACTTGTGCAGTGTTGTCAGTTACATCTTACTGGGAAATACTTTTGTTATTTCATTGTAATTTTAGTTAAAGTTCCTGTTGTGTTATTTGCAAGCCCAGAAAAGAAAATATTCCAACAAGTATATTTTTTTTCTCAAAGTTGCAATGCCAGGATATGGTTACGCTTCTTGGCTAAACTTCACTATCTGCTTGAGTTTCTTGTCCTGCCTATCTCTTCATAAGTGAGATTTCTGTGAAACTGAACCAAAGCAAAGACGCTTCAGTCACAGGAAAAGCTTTAAATATAATAAGAGGTTTTAATAAACTGCAAATTATAATAGCATATCTTTTTAGAATGTGCCTGTTACATGCAGTTTTGGTAGAAAATTATTTCAGTAATGTAACTTCAGCAATGTACAGACAAAATCACGGTAAGGGTACAATAACTGTATGAAGATTCTTTACTGTTGAGGAGTAGGAAGATTAAATGCAACTCCAATTGAAGTTTTTATCAATTAAAAAAAATTCTCATAAATTCGTATCTTGTAAGTTAAGCATAAGAGGTCTCAGTTTTGTAAGTTCTTGTACTGTGCTTTGTAAGGTGAACGTGTACGTGAGGAGAAGGAAGTAAACAGATAATCTTGAAAGACCAGTAGCCTGAAACTGAATGATTATTCTGAAATAACTTTCACATTAGTTATGTATGTACTCTAATTTCTGTCTCGATGCTGCAGAGTTGAAAGTCCTAAAGGTGCACATAAATTTTTCTCTGGACCAGCCAAAAGGAGGTCTTCATTTTGTGGTACCCAACATGGAGGGCAGCATGGCAGAAAGAGGTGCTCATGTCTTTTCATGTGGTTATCAAAATTCTACAAGGTAAGAATACTCTCTTTGAATGTTAGACCGCAGTTCCTATTTAATCTCGTAGTGTAGGAAATACAATTTCCCTGAATTCTTGGTAAAGCTGAACATTTAAGAACTTAATTTCTGCTTGAAAGGAGCTCACCAGTGTGAAATAGCATCTAACAATTAGGATTTCTAGTCATTATAGCTCAGGCGGTAATGGCAAAGTAATTTGCAGTGCTTTGTGAAAGCAGTGTGTATTAATACACATTACCGTGTAGTAGAAGTGTGTCAACGATGACAATGTTAAAAGATATGGTTTGGAATTTGAAAGAAGTATCATTTATGAAATGTAAGCATAATTGTTAACCATCTTTCCCACATGCTGACTTCCCTAGATTTTGGTTTCCTTGTGTTGATTCATATTCTGAGTTGTGTACCTGGAAACTTGAGTATACTGTGGATGCTGCAATGGTTGCTGTTTCAAACGGAGATTTGGTGGAAACTGTATATACCCATGACATGAGAAAGAAGACATTTCATTATATGCTGGCAATTCCAACTGCTGCTTCTAACATCTCCCTAGCCATAGGACCTTTTGAAATTCTTGTTGATCCATACATGCATGAGGTAATAATCTACATAGATGTCTCCTTTTTATTAAAGAGATAGCTACTGTTTAAAAAAAAAGAAAAAGAAATCAGTCCTTGAGATTTGAGAAGAGCAAACTGATAAATTTCTACAGAGTTAGACTTGTATAAAGTTGACTTGAAATTATGAATCATTCTGAACTTCATTTCTGTGCTGAAGTTAACTTTTGGAGAAAACAGTAATATTGAAGGTTACTCATGGCTTCAACTCCATTAGGTCGTCTTGTAAATGATAACACTGCTTCGCTGGCTGATATGTGTCTCGTTCATTATTATGTAAGAGAAAAATAATACTCCTGAAGTCACTAGACTGCAAAGTCACAAAAAAATGTAATGTCGTATTAAACAATGAACTAGGTTAAATGATAGACTAAATGATGCTCACTAGGTAGATGTCTTCTTTGAACATACTTGTAAAAAAACAATTGTTCGTTGTTACTCTCACAGTTTAGGTAGATATCCTGGTGCGCTTTTCTGTCATTGTAATTGTTATCACACCAAGAAATTGTTTTTTTTCTGTTAGATTTGTAGTAGTCATACCATTTTTGGTTTCTTTTCCTGTTAAATAATTAATTTGATGTAAATGGATTTAAACACATTCACCAGTCCTGTATCATTTTTTTCCTTTGTAGGTGACTCACTTTTGCTTGCCGCAACTACTTCCATTGCTTAAACATACCACGTCATACCTTCATGAGGTTTTTGAGTTTTATGAGGAGATTCTTACCTGCCGCTATCCATACTCCTGCTTCAAGACAGTTTTTATTGATGAAGCGTATGTTGAAGTAGCTGCTTATGCATCCATGAGTATTTTCAGGTTAGTATTTGAGAAAATTATGCTTTCTAAATCCATGAGCATAGAAACTCTAAGACTATTGGGGAATACCTGATGCTATTATGTTTATAGCCTGAGTTTCAGGTTTCCTAGTATGAAAAAGCTGTCTTCTGTTGACATTACAGACTTTGAACAGCATTTCTAATTATATATCTTTTAAAGATGTTGGATTTGCATCTTGAACAAAAAATTGGCAGAGGTTTTCTGATTTAGAAGCACCATGCATTAAATAGTTAAGATCAGCTTAAATGTAGACATTTGATTATGTTTGTTTTTCTTCAGCTGGGAGAGGGTGCTATGAATCCAAAAGATTTTTCACTGGTTCAACTACTTTGGCTCTATAAAGGAAAAGTTGTGTGTGTATATATAATAGCAGGAGATCTGCCTAGATTAATGTTATTAAAAAAAAAAAAAAAAAAAAAAAACACCTGATATCTTGTTGGAAAACCAGTGAAAGAAACACTACATTTGTTTTGGCTTTTAAAACAAGGTCTCCTTTATTTATTTATTTGGGGTGGGTGTTTTGTTTGAGCTAGTGCTCATACTGTGTTATTCTCTTTTTGTGGGGGTCCAGCACAAATCTCTTGCACAGCGCAATGATTATAGATGAAACTCCACTAACAAGGAGGTGTTTGGCACAGGCCCTGGCCCAGCAGTTTTTTGGGTGTTTTATATCCAGAATGTCCTGGTAAGTATTTTACTGTGGTACTCTCTAGAAAAAGTGGTACATTTAGGGAACTGAAATTTATTTTGCATATTGTATTTTACCAGAAGTATAAGTGAAGAAGTAACTGTAGAAGAAGCAGAAGAGTAATAAAACCATCTCAGTAAATTAAATTCCAGGATAGCTTTTTTTTTTTTTCCCTTACAACAGGAATGTGAGATCTATATGTTCAGAAAACTGTAGTGGTTTAATGTGTCTTCTCTCAAATTACTGTTACTCACTGTTGTACTGTGCTTTCGTAGCTATAAATTCATAGAGGATTATTATCAGAGAATTTCTATTGGATATTTTGAATGAGGAAATGTAACCTGCGCAGAAAGTACTTGTTGAGCGCAGAGCTAATGTATTAGAGGGAAGTATGTGAGAATAGAATGCAGAAATCAGTGTCAAATTGACACGTTTGCTGGGATGGTAAGCTCCATGGAACTTTATCCCTGAACTTTGTCATGTCGTTCTGATTACTGTGTATTTTAAAGCTTTTGGCATACACTTTATGTTTCAGAGACAAGGGGCCCATTACGTTTTTCCAGGGTAAAATTGTAGGTCCTAGAATATTCTTGACTTAAAAAAAGCCTGAAATGAACATATTTTTACTAGGATAATTTTCATTGTTCTGCTGCTTATTCCTAGTTCATGGTCATGACAGTCTGGTGGCTTTTTTTTTTGTCTCTCATGATGATTCCCTTTTGTCTCCTCCTTATGTTCACCTCATCATACTCTATCTGCCATTCTTATACTTTGGATTGTAGCTCATTTTGTGTTTTTTTTCCATGTTCTTCTCTCCTAAGAAAGTCTCTTAAGTCTCTTAACTTTCTAAAGGTGTTTTTAAGTGGGTGTCCATTGAATTGTACAGATAGATATTTTGTCTCGTTGCTGTCCAAATGTTCTCCACTGCATTGAGAGAGGTATTGAGAAATTAAGATCATGTAAGTCACTTTAACTTTCATATCTATTTCCATTGTTTTGTTATGGTTTCAGCTAAGGTAGTTTGCTTTTATGTTTTAATCTGGATTTCTGTGGTAGAAGTTCAGTTTTCACTGGCTCTTCAGTTTCATCAGTCCCATCCAGGTGCCAAGTTACATAAATTGGTTCACAGCTCATCAGACTTCTATTGACTTAGAGAATGTTATATAACTTGCTGAAACCTGTGGTTATTTTGAGCTGGTTAAAAATACCATCCATTATGAAATACCTTCTGAAGTGCCATAATTCGTGATTCTCTCTTATTATAGGTCAGATGAATGGGTGCTAAAAGGAATCTCTGGTTATATATATGGCCTTTGGATGAAAAAAACCTTTGGTGTTAATGAATATCGCCACTGGATTAAACAGGTAATAACATAATAGTATTTCCTACTTATATTATAATCTGTGGATACAGTATCAGAATTTAAAGCTAAAAAACAAACTGTTTCTGCAACTATCTTACAAATAATAATTTTCATCATGTTTTTGTGCAGTTGGTTTTTTCTTGAGTTTTTGCTTGAGTTTTTGCTCAAGAACAGGAAAGAATTAACAGAAAAACAGTACTTTTTAATACTTAAAATAGAACGCAAAATTCATAAGGAGATCTCTTTCGTGAACTAAAGTTGTAATACTGTGATGACAGTTCCTGTACCTTGGAAAGGCTCTGGTGTTAGCAGTGGATCAGGTGTTTTTTGGCCTCATTTAAATACTAGCTTTACAATAAAACAGAAGAAAAATACCTGTTGAAACTGTCTCAAGTCAGGGCATCTCAAGTTTCTCTCAAGTCAGTTCATAGAGTCATAGAATCACCAAGGTTGGAAAGGACCCACAGGATCACCCAGTCCAACCATCCACCCATCACCAACAGTTCTCACTAAACCATGTCCCTCAACACAGCATCCGAACATTCCTTGAATACCTCCAGGGTCAGTGACTC